>JAUMHA010240483.1:0-13592 GCA_032359765.1 Saxidomus gigantea | reverse complement strand
TCTATACATGTATACTTATAAAATAAGAAAACAATATTATGAAAGGCGTAAGAAAGGGATTCTTGTGAAATTCGAACCTTCGCGTTACCAACATGATTTGCTTTCCGTATGGGCAGTCATTTTCTTTCTCACATTATTTACCTACTTTTTCACGAATGGCATGAGCCATGGTTTTCCCTTTGCAAATGAACTAATCCATAGGTCATTGTTTGATGGTCAAGCACATCTGGAGAAAATATCGCTGAGTCATACACTGCTCCGCTACATTTATACTACAGAGGAAAAGATAAAAATAGCAACGCTGCCACTATAACACGAAACTACACAGCAACACAAACCATCTGAGCAGCGGTTTTTGCTTTTTAGGGGAGGGGAGGGGGGGGGGGGGCATTTTTGACAGTATTTGAAATATACGGCTTCAATATGATATAAAAATAGACTTTCATTTAAAAACCATGTAGAAACCGAAAGAAGTTCAGAACACCTGGTGCAATAAAATGGCGTCATAGGATGACGCAGCTTCCTTTCAGTTCACGCCTCTCAAAGTTAACCACATAAAATTGAATCAGAAATGTCTTTTTTTAATTTAGCTTCATTTTTCGCCGAGTAAGAGGAATATCGCAGAGGTACGAATACTATTGATAATTTATGACATTTGGAAATAAATGTTATAGTGATTGTTATCTGATGACAGTAATAATCTGGATTTGTATGGATTTAGCATTTAGGACACTAACTTCTAATTCTAATATCCAAAATAATTAGAAAATTCAGGCGGTTTGCATTGAAGTGTATCAATAGGATTGGACATACATTAAAATCATTAAGATTTGAACAGTAATCGAAACTATTTATAGACAAAACCTCTGGTTTCACCCCTCATGTTTGGGGCGGGATGAATTTCTATATACGTAAATAATAACCCAAACGCTTTTCCCACGCCCTCATTTAAAGATTCATGGCCATGTGTTATACAAGGACGACCGCTGCACAACTAGGTGCCTACACAGTGACAAAGTCATTCAAATCATCAAAACACAAAGACATTGGCACACATACCGAGCTAGTTGTTCAATTAACGTCCATTTTAAGAGGACAATAGAACAATGATTGCCTAATATCGTTCACCTAAGTACCAGTGTACTTACCTAAGGAAGTTGCTTATTGCTAGTGAGAGTCACAGATTGCTGAATAGGTCACTGGTCACTAATAGTCACCTGCAGTGGTTGAAAAGGGAATCATTGGTCACTACGGAAAGTCGGTGATTGTCGAAGACAACTTTAATATTTCCTAGTTAACTGACGTAGTTGAAAAATCACAAGCACAATGGTTTCGGAGTTAAATATCGTGTCAGTTTACTGTGTAAAAAGATGGTAATGAGCAACGCCTCTTGGTGGTTATGTTTTTAGGCATCAACACAATAATCTTGAATAATCATAGGGTTACCGAAGAAATAAACCCTGTTTTTTTTAATTCAGACTTAATACTTTCACTTATAATAGTAAGACTGAATGAAAAGATAGTGACAAATAGTTTTATTCACATGAACTGTATTACAAAATATTTCTAGTTTACAGATGTACATAATGGTTAACACGATTATGTCTACACTGAGAAGTTTATACAAATGTATGTACATGTACTTATCATACGATGTTCTTATTTCAAGGTTTAAAAATACCTTTATATGTTGTTTTGACAATACGTTTCTCAAACGTAAAGTTTTATGTTTAGATTAAAGTAAAAAAGTATGTCACAGTAATCTGAAACGACAAATTATATACGACTTTGTAACTATGACTTTTGAAAAATAGATCGGAGAACATGTATTATGTTCTTTTTAACATATAGAGCAATATAACATTAATTATATGAAAGTATATATGATATCAAGGACATAAAATATTGATATAAGTCCGTAACACAAAAAGAGATGTTGTTATGTCATGGAATAGCAACAACTTTTGACTACTAACTGTCACGGCAGCTCGGATTTTCCCTGTGTCCACTTTTAACATTTCACAAAATCCCCTTCCTCTGAGCTTAGATAGAAATATTTGTCTTTGGTAGTTGTATTTCTCTTTAGTAAGAAAGGATTTCGCAATGCTAAACGGTTTTATCAATCTCAACAGACTGTATAAGTCGACCTAGTTGTGGCTTTCTTATTTATGAATAAATGGTGATTACTTCACTTCCACTTCCTCTAACCATCAAGACACGATCTATTCCTTCAGTCAAGACTTCAAGGAATTCCATGTCTAGAATTGTCTTAAGGAAACTAATATAACTGTTCTGCCAGGGGTCGTATTCCAGTATCATCTTAAGTGATTTCTTAAGTACTTCGTTCAACATGCTGCGATGCACATTCACCTTTTTAAATTAACTTCTTAAGGAAATTGTTGATTTTAAGGAATATCGAGTAGTAATTATGGCTTTATTCTATCAATTGTCGTAAACCAAATCTAACAAAAACCTTTCCATTATATTATTTCAGTAAGTGGCTATAAAGACTTAAAATAAACAATATTACCATATTTCAGTTACAATTTATGCAGTCAATGCCATGTTTTAAGGACATACTAACGATCCTTTTGAGGTTCAACGTGTTTTATAAGTAAAATGTAAGTATATAAAAGTTTATCTGATGGATTTTAGCCGAATTTATCAACAAGTAAAGGACTTTTTCTACTCTGTTAAAATAAGCAGGTGGTTACAAATGTACCTTGAATTATCAAAGATAATTTTTCATACACCACAAGGAAAAACAAATCATAATTTCAAATGAAGTAACTCTTTAAAAGTGTATTGGAGTTAATCGAATGAAACATTCACACAGCTATTTACCATATACATTTGTTGACTTATTTCAGTTTCAAAACTGACAAAAAAGGATACACTTGAGCTCTCTGTTGTCCCCGTCAGAAACTTTAGGTGGCGGCGGTAGGTTGACTATAACAAGTTTTGCACCTTTTGAGTTTTTCTGTATCAGATCGTTTAGTTTGACAGCTGTATGCATTCTGTGTACATTTCTCTGATCCCTAGAAAAGCACATTTTAATTTTCACTTAATGTTATGAGAGATCTGTGTCGCTCTCGATAGGGACCAAGCAGTCTGGACTCTGCAAATTGACAAAGTAGTATGATTTTTTTGGGGACTACAGTTAATTCAAGCTGTGCTGTAACCATATATATGACCGTGTACAACTATATTTAGTGCATTTCGTTTAGGCATAACATAAAAGAAAGTCTAATTGTGTCTGTAATATTTTCTTAGATATTTATATGCAACCATGGCGAAATCATTGAAAGCAAATAGATATTAATTATATTTCATATTTTGTGCATAACCTATTGCCATAACGTGTCTACCGCTCATCCAGGAAGTTGCGGATTCGAGCCAAACTTTGGTCACGACCGTACTTCCTCATTTGACACCGGTTCTGGTTTTTCCAGGAAGCGGACTCGAGATTGACTCGATAAACTGCAAGTTTTCTTCACAATCGAGCTAAAATAAATTAGTATAAAAATATGCTGTTTATCTGGTTAACTATTCAACGTTAATTCAACTACTTACGGTTCATTATCTCCAACAACAGATTCTTCGTTTTCGTATAAGTCAGGTATATTTCCAAAAATGTTCTTGTTTACATTCTCAGCTATTTCTTCTACAGTATGTGGCTTTCCAAGCGAAGAAGGAGTGAATGTGTACTGATTGGCCTGAGATATCTCATCAGTATCGGTTACATTACCATTGTTTATGTTTCCAATATCTATTTTAATTTCTTGTCTACTTTCTCTGCGGTTTGTATTAGCAGCTGGTTTTGAAGTACTGTCCGTGTCCTGTTTCATTTTGTTCATCAGTTCTATTCTCTGTTCCATCTGTAACGTTCTCTCATACGTATCTGCAGAGATGTCAATGTCATGCTGGAAAAAGACAGTATTCCTGATATATCTCTAATATTCTTATTTAATTAGTTTGTATGAAAAATGTAAACAACATTTAGAAAATTACGGTAATATTATGAATGCTCGACTGCAAATGCTTACACAGTGATTTTATTCGCATACTTTTTAATATTGTACAGCTTCCTAATATTTGTGACAAAAAGAGGAAAATGTGTTCAAGTTCTTGCGCAGTTATTTATGGTCCACCGTGAAAGCGTGTGTTTTTTCGTTCATGTAATCAGTTTAATGTGTGATGTGATGCTTATCAAATCCGATCTTAACTCAGCGGCTATTCTATATCTAAAGTTGCGGTCAAAAAGTGTGGTTAGCTAGCGTGGGGTACCTAAAAGCAATATTAAATACAAATCTTCCTTATCTCACTGCCCGACGGTTTGCCTCCGTTTAAATGTATTTTCAGTCGGACTGCTTGCGTTTGTAGAGCTGTTTTTATTTCTTTAATGCATGCTTCATTTTTGTCTGCAATATATTTTTGACATCAGGCATCTTTTGATTGAGGTACATGTAGCACATCTCAGGTAGATTAGCCGTCTAACATATTATAGAAATGTTTAGATGGACAAAAAATGATTACCATATCAACCACTTCCACGTCTGCTTCTATTCTTAGCTTATACATAAAACTTTTCAAGTCTTTCTTCATCTGTATATTATTATCATGGATTTCTTAGAAATTGTCAGGAATATAATTTGACAGTACCAAAGGTATGAAATACAAGTATACATGTATTTCATTTTAACAATAAAAGTCAGTGTAATGTTACAGGCTCTTGGTGAGGTATATCGTTAACATAGATTGATCAGTTGTGCATTGTTGGTTTTATTTCTTTAAAGATACAAACAAGTAGTATAATACATAATTTCCAAGGTGTATTGCTTAGGAAATATATCAATGAATACTATAAAGACATTTACTGCAAATGTATTCTTAAAGAGACAGTCAGCAGTGTTCAGTATCACCACTTTTCCTAACTATAGATAGACAAACATATGCTAGTACGTAAGCATTATAGAAGTCAAGGCGCCATAAATCGAGTGTTACATGAAAAATATACTGGCGCGATGCTCTCCCTTTTTCGTAAGGATACGTGCAACTGTAAAAAGACGAAGTTTGCAGTGTTTCCATGACTTGTGTTGTTGAAGTAGGTATGGCAACAGTACCAACATACCCCCATCTTGTAACAAACGTTAAGGTTTCAGATGAGTCAATAAAAATAGAGAATTAATACATGTATTACTAAGACACTACATCCAACGAATTATAATTCTACTCAAAATATGTTTTAACTGTTAACTGTAACGTCATATTATTATTTAACATTAAGATACGATTCATAAAAGTAGACTTAGAAAGATTCCGAGAACATAAGACTTGTTATATGAGAATTCCAATTGAAAACCCGTATTCAACTCCTTATAAAAAAACAGGGCGCTCTTCCTACACTCGTTCGCCTCTGCCAACGACATGAAATTTCAGTTTTGCTCCAAAGACCAATTTAAATGCTACCCATTTGTATATTTGAGACATTTCATCATTTCGGATACCATTCTTCATCAAAAATATGTATCACTTCGACATTGATTACAGCATTAAAACGATCGCACATTGCCATTGTTTGCACAGAGACATGAACATGGGTACTGTTAAACACTACACGTGTCACACATCGGATAAAACTAGACATATTGTAGATAAATACTGAAGCAACAAATTGTGACAAAAAAGGATATGCACTATCCACCAAACGTCTATTGTTCCTTTATATTTTTCAGAACTTGGCGGGAAAAGGTTTGCTCCCTTGGCAACAAGAAGAGCCATGTCGGCTGCCAGTATACATTGTATGGTGTCTGAAACAGCAAACACACTTTAGTATTCATATATGATATTGACAAAAACATAACATCTGAGGGAAGAATTCAGCCTCTTTATGGTTACAATGATAAGGTATGATCTATACTGTATAGGTATATTAACAGTTGTTTCAAAATATATAGGATATAACATTATGCTAAAAAGTAAGTAAAAAGTGACGTATGATGCCGTTGAATCACTTTTTTATATCATTTAGTGTAGTTTTAGCTGACATTCCTTTCTCATCTGAAAATGTTCAGACTAAAATTTACTGGTGAACATGTGTATTTTCGTACCGACAAAGTGCTTAAATCTGTTATCATTTTCACCATGCTTCCAGGTGTAAGGCCATCCCATTAAAACAGTATTAGGTTTCAAACCTCCAAGTCCTGCTGTCTGTACCCTTAAGGAAGAGAAACAAAGACATTTTTTTAAATAAATAATATCATATTCAAGAAAGAGTCTCTACTGAACGCATCTAATCAGAAACAACTTGTAAACATTCTTTTTAATAATGAAAATTTTACTTTATAGTATATACTATTATGTATGTACACAAAAACATCCGAAGGTAAAAAGTAAGTTCCCTTTTTTACTCACAATAGTATGTAAGTAAGTGTGATAATTAGTTAAATTAATGAAATTCTGTTTACAAGTGTGAACAACCGCTCGTGACCTCCTTAGCAACGACGACATCTCCAAATCCTTTCACCCCACTCCTGTCTATGAGTTTTTGCAAATTCTAAGTAAAAAAAAAGAAAAGTGCAATATTGTAATTCATTAAAATACTGATCAAGTTTCTTTGTTTCATACTTTATCTCCGTAAATGTCTTTTCTAAAATTATTTCTTAACCTCCAAGGCAAATATTTAATTTAATATTAGATAGTTGCAGGTCATACAAAACTTACGGCATACAATTTAATAATGCTGCGTACGATACCACGTAATGAATTAAACATTACCTCTTTTACTTGTACGACATCATCTTTCCTTTCTTCATATATGCCTTCTAGTACACTAGCTAATAGGGTCAGACCCTTCCCTGTAATGAAATATTTTATGTCTGTTGCCACAATATTGTTATATTATGTTGTTATTTGTAAGTTTGCTGAGTGTATAGTTTCATGTATAGCATTATTGTATAATTGCGATCTCTACTATTCAATATGTATTGCCAATACATGTAGATTGTGGATTTTTTTAGTTATAGTCCTCCTTAAGATGTTGTGTTACAACTTTCAGACAATATTCCACATGATGAATAAGGATGATTTTTGGAAATATAAGGAAGTATTGTCAGTTCCTTCTGGTATTTGTTTCAGAAATGGTAATTAAGATAAAATAAGTAATAAACCAACCTGCTTTAAGCTGGTTAGCAAGATGAGCCAGTCTGTCGTACTTTGGGTTGAGTTTTTCGTCCAATTTACAGAGCAAAAGTATTTGAGGCCTATTAAGAAATAGGTTGTGGTTAAAAAAGTAAATAGTGAAGATATAAATTACATCAGTAAGGTAACTATGCTAGGTAAGTAAGGTACAGCAAACATGAGATTGATAGCTTTTAAACGAAATATTATTAAGAAAATATTGCTGTCATGCAGTTATCATTGTATGTTAAGCTTCACTTTCAATTACTTACCTCCAATTTTTTGTATGTGGTGGAGTTTGCTGAACTTTCAACAAAGAATATCTGGCAAGAGACATGGCCATACCTCTGATCCCGTCCCCCCATTCCTTCTCTGCCCTGAAATAAAAAAATACGAAAATGACTACAAAACGCAACGTAAAGATAAGCGCATACGTAGGGCTTATATTTCAAGATAACAAGTCTATAAGAGTTTTTAAGCTAAAACAAATAATATGTCAAGTTAATGCAGTGAACAAGCCAGATAAAAGGTCTGGTAAAGTATCGACGTAAAACCAAACTAAAAACAAACGAAGTATGATAGTGAAATTGACATATTTAATTATATGCTTTAACTTAAGACGTGTAATGTAAAAATGGGAAAGTCGGTCATCTTCACAACATCTGATGAAAAGTACCTTGGAATTGCTCAAAAGCAGATAATACATCAACTGTGCTTAATATTTTCATCAACAGCAAGAAATCTTACCCTTTGTATTCTATGTATTTGTATATTCCACCTGCCATCGCAAAAGCAACAATGGCATAGTACCAACTTGAAACGATCATAAGAGTTGTGCACAGCGCTACTCCTATCAAAGACAGGGTCCTGCAACATCATAAACTCGTTCTTTAGTTATTAGATTGATCATAAAAACAATGTCATATTTCATTTTTATTCCAACTTATATTTGGTTATACATGTATACACATTATATACACGGTATTGAATCAATAATTTCAATTGTTGTTAATAATTAGATCTTGGTATGTGCTGAATAAGATGACCAATGTCACGAGCGTTTATCATAATTTGTTAATCAGTTATAACTATATTGGCGAATTACAACGTGATTTACAACGTGATATACAATGTAGTTGTACAGTTTTGCCAGTAAAGGCAAGGGATTGTAACAATAGGTGTACGAAATTTACCAATGATAAAATCTGTATCTAGGTCTCCAGCTTGGAGCGCGCAGTAAGGTCATCACAGCACAGGCAAGATTTACAAACAAATAACACATTAGGAAAAACCTGAAACAATAGTAAATAATAAATCATGCTTTGGAGTATGATAAATGTGTACATTGTATAATAGAATGATTTTCTACAATGCCGTTTACCTATATACAGGAAAATAATCTCGATGGATGGCAGACGTTGTACAGTACTAATATAATGTGACGGATCAATGCTTTTGTTTATAAATGGCATATCAATTATGTCAGACATTATTTGTTCAGCAGCCGTAGGCATCACGCTTTAAATTTTGTTTGAAATTACTAACAACTGAAAAGCAAATTCGGTGTCTAAGTATTGCATGCATCACTTATCGTTGAGTCACCTATCGCAAAGATTCTGCGAAGTTTCAAGTTTTTAATTAAAACACATATTTTTAATTGGATGAAGGATCGCCTGTACACAGTCACAAGGCCACTAAAGATTTGATAGATAAACAATACTTCATCGTAAATGAACAAAACAGAAAAAAGAAGCTGGAATCTTGCTTACATACTTATTATACGAAGTTCTAGAATAGTATTACCCAATTCAAATATCAGAATCGTAATTATTATGCCATTTACTTACATTGTTATAATAGGAGTGACATAATCTAAGTTTCCAACCAGAACACCAGCCTCGGCTATACCAACTGTTAGCAGAAGAGCAAGATAAGGTTCACCACGTCTCGTCCTTCCAAATACTCTCAGAAAAGGTATTATACCATCGTTTGCTATGGCATATAACAATCTCGGAGCACCTGTATCACACACATTTATTTAATGTTGATGGCAAGTGTTTTTGCGGTAAAGTTGTATAGTGCCCAGACAATGTGAAGGCATAGTAATACTTTGTTTTCCTTAACGAAATAGTGAATGAAAACAATGAATTGTAATATTCTTTATTATCAAGTCAACAAGAGTTACCATACCTTGATGACATCTTGAAATTTAAAGTAAGAAAATAATGCAGGCTAAATTAGCTCGATTTTGTAACGTGCAAAACCTATGATAATGATAATTATTACTATTAACTTATTAATAATTCGATTGTTCTTTTTGCTTTGCTTTTATCCATTTATTGATATTATTTACCATTAATTGACTGCAATCCAGCACCAATAGTTGACAAAAATGACCCAATCAAAACCATCCATTTTGTCGGCCATGCTGTGTAAGCGATAACTAATCCTCCACCTATACTTTCGCCTAACCTAAATAGTTTATAAAAGATATCTCAGTGTGCTCTCATTTATTACCACTTCCACCAATTACGTTAGTTACCTTATACAGTCAAACCCTGTGTTGAAGACCACCTCCGAATAAAGACTTCCCTTCGACTTAAGACCAACAGGGATAAACGCTACCGATTTCAGTTATTGTTGAAACGCAAGAACACCTGTCAACAACCACTGCTATACCAATAACTACCGGTTAGTAGTCTTTGTTTTGAGGTTTTACTGTACATAAATTGTAACCTATTGCCAAATGACGTCAAATCTTGTGCAACAAAGTGCATTAAAGTAGAAATGTTTTACCCTAAAAATCCGCTTGCTAATTGTGCAAAAACTTTAATCAGCAGAAATATTTAGCAACAATTACTTCTTTCTGTTATATTGCATCTATGCTGACATGTAATATGCTCAAAACAGTAAAGAAGACACTTAAGACATAAGTTCTTACAACATTTAGCTTATTTGGTTGGTTGTTCTGGCTTCTTAACAATATCGTTAGAACACTTAAAAACATCTAATCAAATTCGCATCAAATGTTGTTCAGCTAACCTAACTATGCGTATGAAAATCTCAAAGTATCAGAATCTTACTTATCTCTCAACAGGTCGCCTTCTATTCCACCAGCAAAAAATAAAACGCATGACAAATCTGACAGCAGTTAAGGCAATCATTTTATCAGAAATAACTTGACTAAGTTGACTAAAACTACTGCTGGAAAAGTTCCTTACCGGTAATTTTGCAAATTTTTATTACTATATCCGAAATTATGATTTTGTATGAATGGCTACTAGAATTAAACTACAGGCCATAAACACGCTTCTTGATTCTTGTTAATTCATGCGGTATGATAGTTTAGTAAGCCTGGTTATTGTATCCTCAAAACATTAGTTTTAAATGAAAATTAATGATTCTCTGTGCATAAAACATGAAATATAATTTGACAGAAAATGCAAATTACGTGCATCTATGTCCTAATATTCAGGTAGTATTACTACCCTGAAACTAAGCTGTATACAGCTAAGTTTTTTTATGACATGATGAATGTACAGTTTAATATGTGAATTATGGACTAGTCTTGTCAGTGCATCTACCAGCATTGTATTTGTGAATAGTGATAGCGCTGAAGACAGGGGCAGATATAGTTTCAACTTAAGGGACATGATAGTTGAAAAATATACCAATTTAAATGTTTCACATTTAATTGTATGAATGCAGAAGCGGTACATGTAATGTTATAGATATTTACCTTGCAGATAACGATAACTTTGTTTTTAGAATTTTGAATGTGGTAAAATCATTAATTCATGTACCTGTTACACAAGATACTCTTTTTCCCAAATGAGTCTTTATATAGATGTGTATTCATGCATTTTTAAAGGTAATAGTATTTAAAGTGTGCATTAAGGATTACTGGTTATGTGCATATCAAATACACAACACAATTACAGCTACGTTTACATAAACACGAACACATCTGAAGGATACAGACTGCTGATGTGGACAGCACTGCAGCAAGTGTCCCGCTAGGTATTGATTTCTGTGCGTCTTTAAGGTCACCAGACATATTGGAACCAGTCATAATACCTGAAAACGAGAGAAATAAGGCGTTATAAATGAAGAAATAATTTCGAGTGTGAATTTTGTCTGATATAACTGGTTTGGGACTACACATGTATTTTCATGTGATATGTATATGTAATTCAACAACACTAAAACCCAGTTCAATAGAAACATCTTCGGTAAAAACCTAATACTTGTGTAGACTATATGAAATGTACACATTTGCAAATAAGACAGTAGCTTTAAGAGCTTCCAACTAATGAATAAGCTTAAATTTACAAAGAAACGAAAGGATAGCAATTATTTTAAATCCGATACTTCACATTAGAATTCTTAACAATAAAATAAGAACCTGTGACAGACGGAAAATAAATAGCCAACAAAACTGTAAATGTAGAAGTTAGGTCCGCTATAATTTCGCCTCTGTCTCTATTTCCTGGCTCTGTCATGCCAATTAAGTTATCCTTTTCAGTGTATCTGTGAGGAATATTTTCTGAAATAAAAAAGACACTTATCACTCATACGTCAGTTTTGTTACTTTTGTTTGATTTAGTTGCCTGTATAAGGCTCAGAACGTTTAAGCTCGATACCTTGCCCCTTCACTTATTTTGAAATATGTTATAACAGTCTGATGATTTACAAACAGTTTTTCAACCGTTCATTTTTCATTCGGCTATATATGCGCGTAAAATATTTATTGGTTGAGAAAGTTTTGTATAATTATGAAAGAAAGGTGATTTCATTCACTATTGAAAACGTTCAATCAAATGAAGAATAATCATATAGATTGTCGAAGGCTGCGGAAGCTTACTGAAGAAGTTTCCACTGGCCAGACCAGGCAAACCGGCTTTAAGGGTGACGTTATTTGCCAAGAAGTATGGATCGCAGATAGTTTCATTCATGTCATTCATACTGCAGTAATTGTTGTAGATAGGCCCTGTCTCATTCTTTGTGCACATCATCACACCATCGACAGTCACAGAGGTCAGGGTGAGCAATCTCTCCCCGAGGAAACAAATTCTAAAAAATGCATATAAATGTAACTTTAAAGTACATGTAATATGTAAAGCATTTGAAATTGGTATAATTACTTTTAACTTAATTCTAACTTAAAACTTTTGCAATTAACAATTCTTTCAATTTATATCATATTTCATCATTTCAAATTCTTAGCGCCAATCAATTTATAAAGCTTAAAACGACTTGGATAAAAGATTTCAAAGGTTATGAAAAACAGAACTTATTAACCTTTTATTTTATTCGTTTTTGTATATATTGTACATTAATGATTTCTCTATCTAGCCCAGCTCAGCAGCTGGTGAGAGTAACATTTCAGTGGATTTTCTTTAACCATAAACTCCCACCAATCTCGTATAAGTCAATTTCACGTACATTCTAGTTTGTTAACTTACTTGACGCTGTTTTCGGGTGTAGCTGTAAAGATTCCGATGTATATGCAGATAATGGAGATTACTACACAAAACAAAGAAAATGGTCCAAACTTCGCTACAAACTGTACTCCAATAAAGCAAATGGCATAGAGAAGAACAAGCAGTATTGTCCCATAAAGTCGATAGTTGTTTAAAGCGTTGTCTAGAATGGTTACATCACCAAACAAAGATATTTGCGGTGCTATGAAAGTCTGAAAAAGATACAAAAGAAGCTAGTAGCATCAATATTGTAATTATTGCTTTATATGATTTTGACTATTGACATCAAAAACTATTATATCGGCCACATTTTAGTTGATTATACAGAATTTAAGAAAAGGATGAATTCCAAAGTTATCAAAATCCAACTGTCTAGAACTGTTTAAAAACATTTGTATTGATTAAAATGGTAAGTATATATATATATATGTATCATATTTTAGGAAAACCTTTTCTTAAAACGATCACCACTTAATTAAAGGATGGCAAAAGAGTTCTTTTTTTCCAAATAATTCAGAATGGAATTGTGTTAAGGTAAGACTTGAAATTGAAATAAAAACTAATGAAAGAGGCAGTGACTAGCTTACAACCAATATCTCGATGGCACCGATGACATACATGGATCCTGCTACTGTAAAGCCTAGATAAAAAAGAATTCCTACAGCTCCGCCAAACTCCGGGCCTAGAGCTCGAGATATCATGAAGTACGATCCCCCAGCGGGAACTATACCATTTGTTGCTATGGCACTCATCGAAATTGATGTGAGTGTGGTCTGAAAAAGGAGGGTATGTCATAAATAAATTTGATTTATTTTCATATTCCATAAACCGAGGCAAAACATAAAATAAACATGAACTCAATCTCAATTATAAAAGATAAGATATTGCAATGTTCTTTGAAGAGAAGAGATAGATAGATAGATAGATAGA
>JAUMHA010240372.1:0-15454 GCA_032359765.1 Saxidomus gigantea | reverse complement strand
CAAACATTTCAAGACATTTGAACTCCATATACAGTCAAACCTATGTTAAAGACCGCTATTACTAAAACAAATCAGGAATAAAACCAATGTTCGAAAAGTGCCGGTGATCATATTAGACATACATGTATACTTTAGTATGTGCCTATCATGTGCACTAACTTAACAATTGAAAAAAACGATAGGAAATTTCAAAAATAAAATTTATAAATTATTGTACAGGAAGTATAATTGCACTTGTTTTTATATCGTTAGGCATTTAGGCATTTGTTACGATGACAGTACACGGGCACTCAGTCAAACAATGCATAAAGTAGCCTTACTCATAATCAGTTAAACAATGCATAAAAGCCTTACTCATAATCAGTTAAACAATGCATAAACTAGCCTTACTCATTATCAGTTAAACAATGCACAAACTATAGCCTTACTCATAATCAGTTAAACAATGCACAAACTATAGCCTTACATAATCAATTAAACAATGCACAAACTAGCCTTACTCATAATCCGGCCGCTTTATGGATCTGATATTGTTGTCAAGCCTCTGAGCAAGCGCCCATCCATAAACTTTTCGCTGGCTTCAACGTCGAATTAATTAGACTATGGATCAGAAAGCGAATTTCTGGTATTTTGGATCAACACAGTCAAGAAAATCATTCTAAAGCAACAGTGCGAAAGAATGCTCGAACAAAGAGCGGAACGTCCTTTGCTAAATATCTAATTAAGATTTGTTTTTAGTTGTTATCTACGTGTATAGAACAAGTAGACACCACTCGACAAGTGTTTTCATGGGAAGACAATTATTCTCATTCCGTTATTTTCATCTTGTCAGAAGTCGAACATGTTGTAAGTCTTCAAGAAGCTTGTATTTACCATACTAATACCAGAACGACGATAACTTCATTTACAAATTGAGGCCTTCTTACACTGTAATATTGATAAAGTCTCGTCGACTTTTCTATCAGGCTTGAATAAAGATGCTTTGCAATGACTGTTTTGAAATTGCAAACTGTAAATCAGTTTATCATATCGCCTTCAGCTTCACCTGTTGGGGTCCCTACCGTACAGTCCTTGGGCAGATAGACTTTCGTGAACCTAGAAATATTCCCGAATTTATTAACACAAAATAGGATGTACATTTACTTTTGAGTTCAGTTGCACTGAAAATTGCTTTCTCTGTGGTTATAGTAATCATTTTTGAGAAGCAGAATTCAATTAGTGCTGCTTGAAGGTCAAAATTCCTCCATTGTTTCTTTAACATCCGTCGTATCACAACCCACAGACGTTATTTCTCTACTACTGTAAATATTTCAAGACAATATTAAGGACATTACTGACTGTGTTTCTTCTACATCTCGTCTCTGAGCCGGTCACTGTTTACTTAATATAGCAGAAGCTGTGACACTGCAAAAAGTTCAACATACATGTCAGGAATCGGAAAATAATTGGCACGTGTAGTCCAAATAGTCAACTGTGTCACCGAAAATGACCAAGGTCTTGATACTACTTTAGACCCCACCTGGGACAAAAATACTGAAGATGAAAAAACTATTGAAGATTATATGGGTACAATCCGATGGCGGATGACTGAATACATTTTATACGACCAAGAATATCAGGACTGGCTTTTCATGAATGTATAAGTTGATTCAATATATTGAATGAAACAAATACATTTACATGTATATGCTACCTTTTGGTTGATTATTTTCTTAAAAGAAATACTAAATAGAATATTAAAATACTAATATAGATATGGATTGGCTAGAATACTATGCACGTGAGATAATAATAAAATTGCATGCTAAAGGAGAAGAAAGGACACGCAGTTTTAAAACCATTGTCAAACAAATATACTGACAATACATTTTTAAACCTGTCAATGAACAGGAAAATAAAATTTCACTTCCAAACGATATATACGAGGCTACATAAAACAGTCCCTTGCCTAGCATAGTAAACAATACTGATTCAAAATATTACTCCTCTTATTTTCAAAAAGTCTGGGGTTGCAAAGGTGTTGTCATGGTGGGTTATCTTTAGAGAGATCAAACAACCGCTGGACAGTTCTTTGCTAATAAATTACGAATGCTTAAGGAAATCATTTAAGTGCGGAGAGGAAATTGGAAGTTTACATCTTCCCAAACTCACATCTGAACTGCAGGGTAGGCAGTAATAATGACGTCATTCGTGCTTTTGAAGACTTCTTGGCCTTCTTACGAGATGGTATGATTTAAGCGTCGCTGGAACAAATGCATTAAATTCAATGGTGATAATGTAAAACTTAATCATAAAAAAAAAGTTTTATGTGTTAAGCTAGGGACATATTTATGCACCCTCACACACATGCAAATTTCAAATGGCAGTCGCAATAGACCGTCTTTCTCCTATCAAACATAATGATAAACAATTGGTATAATGCATTGTTCTGTTCTATTTGCTTTGCTTTGTTGTAGTACGAATAGACGCATTTGAATATCTTAAAATGTAAGAAGAAATGTTTTAATTGTATGTTTTAACATTTAGGTAATGCAAATGATGGGCAAGTGAACAAAACGCTTACTTTCGTAGTACAAAAACGGAATGGAAACTCAAACTGTGAACAAAACCGACACAGTCAGTGTGAGTGAATGGAACCAACTGGTGAATGATATACTGGAAGATTTCGAGCAAGATGAATTGCAAAATGTTATGTATTTTTACAAAGAAAGTTCGGAGGAGATGGAAATAGACAATGCAGAAAGCAAAAAAAAATGGCAACAACAGTTTTACGATACCATCGACTGCGGTTCGTATTGACAGAATGGGTACCAAATTAAAGTTCCCACATAAACTTATATTTTCGTCAATTTTTAGATCATGCACCTTTGGGCCTTTGTAATTCATTTTTGATGAAATATCACCAATAAAAAGTTTAAAAGCGGAAAATTGCGCCAGTACTACACCACATCCCCGTCTGTAGGACTTTTGTTTACATTCTGTCAAAACATTCAATATTTTCAGATGGCCATAGGACACCGTAATATTAATCAGAAAATTTATAAACTTTTTTTTTTATGCTCAATCATTGTACTTTTGATTTTAATTATAGAAAACTTAAGTGTTAAAATCATTTTGGACCAATCAGGGACCACAGATACCTAATAGTTACGCAAGTTCCCTACAGAAATTGGCTGGTTCCAGTTTTTCTTAAGCACATAGGAATGAATCTTTTTGTTAAAAAAATAGTAATAAATTGGCGTCACTATTTCTATCTAATGCGTTTAAACTGGCATCAGAGGGACATTCTACATTGCAGAATTTCTTTTATTTTTGAAAGTCAGCACTAATTATAAATGAATAAAAAATACATTCTGACACAATTTATTGCCTTTCCCTTAATATAAAAATGTACAAATTTTTATCTATTATTGTCAAAACGATTGATTTTCAAAGAACATGCGAAATACGAAGTTGTATTTTTATGGGAGAATGTGTTTAGTGAACTTTAATTTGGTACCCGAGTGTATATTTAAATATGTGTACACACCACAACTTATGTACCCATCTATTTACCTAGCAACACACTGTTTTATAGGCTCTGACAGTACATCATGGATAAACAGTTATTAAAGCATGGTGACTTTCACTCGCTGCAAAAGAGTATGCTTACAGTGGAATTATGCGCATTTTTTCAAGTAAAAATCCAGCTGAAATATGTGTGTGTAAAAAAGGGTAGAGGAAATAATAGTTTTTAATCTAATATACCAAACTCTTCCTGCTACCAGTACGAAATCATAATTTCCAAATATTACTTTTCCTATTTTGACTGGGGCAGTCTTTAAAAAAAAAAAACTGCATGCAGGAGTTGCTTCCCTTCCACTGCCGAAATCTTTACCAACAACAACACAAGAGAGATCACTGCGAAGAAAGGAACTATTATCTCTTTAGTCCGATCTTTTTAATTTCTAAAGCACCCACTTCAAATACTAATGCGGCATTATCATTAATTTAACACATTTAATGCACATCAACCGAAAATTGCTTTTATAAAACTGTCACCAAAAATACACTATGTGCAGTAAGATGCGCATAATGTCACTTTTAGATAGTTCTAAGTGATTTGGATGTTTATTATCACAATACTGTACATAACTGTATAATTTTATTCGTTTGCCTCGACATTACTATTTTTAGACTTGTCCTGTCGGAGGCGAAGAAATATTCTGAAGCATCCTAGTATGCAAACGATTTCAGTTTCCGTTTATCAAATGTTGCAGTGAAGTTCTATAATAAATTATTAACCAATTAAAAGCATGTGCATGTCTTGTCTCCTGTATTACCCATATTACATTATTTCTTTTTTAGACGAAGACAAGCTGCAAGCCGCCATTAAATTACAAAATGTGATGAGAGCACTTCAGCTTCATTCTGTTGATGGAGACAAAATAGAAGATAAAGTACAAGAAGTCATTACCCGCCTGAAAGCTTACAGAGAAACATTTGAGGTGGAGACACATCAGTTGTTTATCGGAAGAGAGGGAGAAGTGCAACTCGTCACTGACATTCTCAGTGGTAAAACTATTGTAGGTAAGACAGCTATATTACGAGTATCTTTTTTCTGGAATGTCTCAATGCAAACGAAGAATACAAAACGATTTGGTAAAACTTGAAAGCAAATATTGTTTTTTTCAATGCAATAATTTAGAGTTCTACATTTAGATGATATGAAAACTTTAGAATATATTTTTTTAGAAACTGCTGTGGATACTTTTAAATATTTTTAGAATACATTCCTTGAGTCAATCTTTAAATGTATTTCAGATTGGGTGACATTTTGTTCGTTTAGAATTCTTTTTATGGCTAAACTGGAAACTTATGAAATTTCATGTACCTTGTTTCACATAATCTGTAGCCTGTAGGTTAGCGATACAAGGCTTAATTGCCATCTTCTGTCCGTTTGTTGGTCTGTCAGATTTCCATTCCGAATAAATACTGAAATACAATAATCACTGTAGCCTTAGACCTTTTGCTTATGGTTCGTTTATTATTCTCATGCATGTTGTATTTATTCTTGTAAGCTGTATCTTTATGTGGTATTGGTGGACAAGGGAAGAGTTTACTGGCAAGAAACGTTTGTAAGAAGCTGGCTCTTTCCTCTAGAACTCTGAAGATTGTCAAAGCTGATTTACGGTAAATACTGAAATAAGTACATGTATGTTGCAAATTGTATGACATACATAAATGATTGAGATAAGGTAGTTGTAAAATTAATTTCAGTTTTTGCGTTAATCTTCAGGAATAGCCAAATGATCTTTCTTATATCTGTTTAGCATGGCTCTGAAGTTGTAGCACGCAGCTACCAGAATATTTCATTGTGCTTTATTTGCTGCAAACCCGGTTCGTATTTTCTTGTTAGCTGAAATCACAACCGTTTGTGTTCAAATAGTTGAAAAAAAACCATGACTAATCCGAAGGCCCAGGCATAGATTAAAGTTGTCCAATTACGTCAATTGCAGACTCAGTTTTCTACAACTTATTGCATGTTTATGATTTGTAATTCCAGTGGTATTCTATCTATACATGTGTCGGAAATGGAAGCCATACTCTGTAAAAAGTTATTTTTGTATTCCGTAGAAACAAGCCTAGACTAGAAGATGTGATAAAGTCATTGCTGGGTAGCACTGGCATGAAATATCCTACAAGTGGTGGACCAGATGTGTTGGAGACTGTTTTTAATCAGTATATAAAGGAAATTGATTCAGGTAGTACTGTATTATTAGTAGCTATGCAGTGATTAACTCTAGTTTATGAGAGGACTGTTACTGTTGATGACGATCCTTTATGCAATGTCTGAGATTAAATTCTAAGTGCAATACTACCAATTGTATGCTAAGGTGTATTAATGGTTATAATGTTGTGACGCAAATGTCGTTTAGTGTTAACTTTAAAATATTCTTTCACAAGTAAAATGTGAATACCTGTGAGCTACAGCTTTCACTGCTTATAGTAGGTAAATTATAATATTTTTGTTGCAGACCTTTTGTTTTGTCTGGATGACTGTGACCAGGTTTTGAAGACAGAACGTGAGTCATTCATGTCTTTTATTCAAAAGGTTCTAACCACGGCTATCGGAAGTATTCAAAAGGTACAGTTGTTAAAAAAATAAAACAAAACATAAGCATAATCGTTTGTTTTAGATCTTGATGTAGTCATTGAATGAAGATTTTCAGGTACCCTCAAACATTTAATATTACATATCAGAATACAACTGTTAATATGGCACAAGTAGTCAAGAATGGCAAAATATTACGCACTGATTTACACCTGAGTATTATGTACAAAGTAAGACAGGTTCATGTACATGTATATATGGCATAAATATGATAATAAACAGGTGCGATTCCTTCTGACCATGCGGGAAAAACTACCAAGTAAGGATGGTTCAAAGAAAGATCAGTACACGCTCAAACTGGCAGGACAATTAGCAGAAGTTGAACTATGCGAACTGGAACAGTCTGACGCTGAAGATTTGTTAATTAAATGCTCTGAAGTGGTAAGTTTTAGAGTAACTAAAAACAAGCTTATCGGATGACATATTTTACTACTGTTGTTCCAAAAGTTCTTAACGTCTTGTTAAAAGCACTTTTTTCTTTGACTTTAAATAAAGGAGCGACTTTTTTTAAAATGCTAAATCCTGTTTGCAAATAGCAGTTGGTATATAAACACACAACAAAATGCGCTAAAATATAGCTCTTGACTTTTGTTTTATACCATACAATTTAGATTTGTTTTCCAAAAATATTATGCTTAGTTTGCTATACGGTTGACGTCTCTCCGTTTAAAAAAATTCTCTGTATTGGACATATTCCTTTGTGATTTGGTGCGATACTGGAAGCATACACTTTGTTGTCTCATTTACTTAAGTAAAGATAATAGTACTTCAATGGAAAAATGTTTAACAATACGCTATCTTGCAACAGAGCAATCATTTTATTTGCTTTATTTTCTAAAGTATCTCTCTCTGTTACATTTTCTTTTCAGAGACATAAATTATAATGCTGACCTACCCGATTTTGTAACCATTCCAATTTTACGTTTTTGTTTGTCTGGAGTATTACTTAATAATTTTACCGGTAACTAATTGCAACTTATGACACTTATTTGATACCTTTCATTAATGTTGTACAAGTCCAAATATGCAATATCCTTAGACAACATTTGATATGTGAAACGACACTTTTGATATTCCCTATTTCTTATCCTGAAACATATAATGACGGCTATGAAATCAGATGTATTCACACTTAAAAAGAAGACTGAGATAATAGTGGGTTACGCAAAGAGTGCAATTTTCATTACTGAAACATCATATATAATTCATTAGTGCAGCTGGTGCAAACTTCACAACTAGCCATTTCCACGGTTAGAAATAAATGATTATGATTGGAGGTCAGTATTATAAATACAGTATTATCAACCCAAAAATACTTTGTTGTAGTACATGTTTGTATGATTCAGGACATAGAGAAAGCATTGGTTTCAGGAATAGTGAAAGAGTGCGCTTGCTCCCCACTGGCTGTCACTGTTGTTGCCGAATTGTTAAGATCTAGAAAATTTACACCAGAAAGGCTGCTATTTCATCTTCAGATGGATAAGAAAAATGTTAGCCGAGGATTGAAGGTCGATCACTGTATTAAAGAGGCTATAGATAACTTGAATGTAAATCTCCAGAAGGCTCTGGTTTGTCTGTCTGTTTTCCAGTCTTCGCCTTTCGAAATGTCTGCTGCAAGGAAGATGATAGAAGATCCTAGTGATCAGATACCAAAATTGTATGATTGTCATTTGGTAGAAATAGAACAGGAATCAGCTAAAGATAGTAAAAAGGATAGAAAAATGTATTCACTGCATCCGTTGGTATTCCGCTTCATTTCTGAATGGAAGAAACCACGCGAATTGTCTGAAGCATACAGAATGGCGTGTCAGAAGTTTGTTTCAATGTATGAGGGAATCATCAGCAATGTTGTAAAGTCAATGGAATCGAAGTACTGGAAAGGTCACCGTCAGTTGGAATTTCACAGAGTCCACATTCTCAAGTTCTATGAAATAATGTCCGAGCATCCAAAGTTGTTGAAAGATCATCCGAAGAAGACTGATGACAAAGGCCTACTTATGAAGAAGAGAGTTTCTGATTTAGCTGACATCCTGCTTTCGCTCGTGCAAAGCCGTCGTATGGTTCAGGTAAGTTTTAAAGCTGAAGGTCGTTACATCGGTAAGCGTTATAGGTGAAAGCTCCTTCTTTAAGAATGCATAGATACTGTTACAAAATAATTTGACATCCTAAAACAGAAAATACTACATTCAACACAACAGGGCCACACTCTTAAATAATGCTTTTAAAACTTGAATGGCTGCAAGCAAGAAAAAAAACTTGAATATCTATATATAAATCAAGCAAGGTAAATGTGGTATTCGATTGCGTTAAATAAATTATAATGTCTTTGATTCACACCGGCTTTAATGATACGTGATATGTAATCAATAAGTTTCTTAAAACCACTTTATCAGGGTTTTTTTTGTTTCTACACACTCAGTCTTTGAGTAAAACATTATTCAGAACTGACTTTGCATGTATATTAAATCCGTCAATATATGGTTTGTGAAGAAAAAAAAAATTTAACAAAGAAAAATCCATTCCCTATGTTTCCTTTTACAGTCAGAAGCAGACAGAGCTATCAAACAAAAGAATAATGCGGCCTACATATTTTGGATGGTAGAGAAAGCGGATGTTTTCTTGATGTTGCATGATAAAGTTGAAATTGCTTTGGAAATATTAGATGAACTGTCTAACAAATACCCAGGTAAATTGAACAGGGTTTTCCTGTCTGCTATAAATAGCATTACAATATATTACAGATTGGTTAAAATTATAGGAATAACTGTTTTGTAATTTTGATATTTGCGACTGTATATACGGTTTTTAATGGTCGCAAATATTTTTTAACGGCGACGGCGTTGGCCGGAGCTGTTAAAACTGTTTGCGACCATTAAAACCGTATATACGGTCGTAAGTGTCAAAATCACTAAATAGTTATCCCTTTTCTAACGCATTAATAACAATGTGTATAAATGCTATAATTAAAACGCCGTAGTCGCAATAATAGTCGCAAATTTAAACGACGTCACCAATCAGAAACGACGTTACATCGTTACTGCGTTAGAAAGCAGTTTTTCATGTACTAGGTACTTCTTAAGCATTTTATATTGTAGTTTAAGTTATATTTTAGTTAAGGAATTCTAGATGCCATATCGATTCCTTTAAAATAAACTTGTTGTCTTGAACAGTTTTGTTGTATTAACTCGATTTATACAGGCCTCTTCTAAAATACCCATACTATATGGGATAAGATTCACTAGGTAGAGTGAGTTTTATTCCAACAAAACTGGTACACAGGCATTAAATAATTCTGATCATTTCAACCATTTCTAGCACTGAGGGATCTTCGAGATGAACCATACCATCCCTGCTTTGTACATGGTCTGTTCCAAAAGGTTAAAGGACTGTGCCGGTGGAAACAACATCATCACCAACAAGCGCTGGACCATTTACGCCTGTCTATCAAATTCTACGACAAATGTCAAAGCCACTTCCAACCTGATGACAAAAAGCCATATGATATTTTCATTGCTAGAATAAAATGTTACATGGGTCAAGTGCTTTTAGACCAAGGTGATCTGGATTATGCAGACGAATGTCTTGAAGAAGGTAGAACTATATTTTGTTTGCGCGTTTTCTTAGTCAAAACTCAAGTAGCTCTTTGAATTTACTGATATAAAAAATATATACACTGCTAGGACAATGAAAGAATTGTGTTCTATTCACTGTAAAACAATACCGACGTTTTCCTCTCTTTCCTATTGAAATTGTTTCTTCACGAAAAAGAGCTGCCAGAAGTATTTTGATGTTTCTTATTTTTTGCAATATCATTGAAAAATATTCCGAGAGTTTTAAAATGGACTGATCAATTTAAAGACATCTTTCTTGGTAAAAGGAAAGGTATTTGTAATGTAACATCCAGAATGCTTCTGGAACTTCCATTTATTTTCTTCCACACCAACGTAAAATGGTTATTGGAAGAATCTCTAAAGTGTTTTTGTTTATAATCATGTGATTATACCATTCTCTTTTATCACCGTTATTTATGTGGTATTTGGGTGCCGCGAGGTCTAGGGTGAAGCGCTGGAAATAACAGTTTCGATCCCTGGTCCCGGCAGTTATATTTTCCCCACCAGCTCAGTCCTTTGGTTGAGACATTAAACCGAAGTCAGTCCAATGTTCTAGTGCTAAATACGAATAGAGAATCGCATGAGGATTTCAGATAAAAATGTATATAAATATCGAAACCGAGTATGTACTTACCTGTAGCGGTAGATCAATGGCTGGTTCGTAAACAGACTTATTACTTATTTAGGTCACGCAATGATTAAGAACATGGTAAAATCGAGAGCTAGGGAAACCGACGAATTAAAAGAAGAACTGCATTGGGACATTCCTCGATACTACTATCAGTTTGCAAGAATAAAACTTATTAAAGCCAAGACTACCAAGGACCAACATACAAGGGAGCAACTGCTCGACAAGGCATTAGAAGATTTGGAAAAAGGTTATATATATTTTTATATCTATAGCTACGTCTACGTAGAAAAAATGTCATGCATTAAAACTGAACTTTAATGTTTATTTTTCTGTGGGACTCCTCTAATAGTCCGGTTTAATCTTTATAATAACACCCCTTAACATTTCAATCTTATCTTCATAAAACGATCCGTTACAGGAATCAAGTTGGATGAACAGCTGAAACTTGACTACCTTGACGGATATTTGTCCAAACTGAAATTACGTGCTGATGTCAATGTGGAGAAAGGACTACTCAAGGAAGCTTTAGAGGACGCAAACATTGTTTTGGATAAACGTCGCGCGATTCTTCAGCCGCCACATACCCACTACACTGAGAGTGTATACCAAGTTGGAAGGATATACATGTTGATAGGAAATGACTTGCACAAGAAGGGAGAAAATGGTAGGTATATAAATATTTATCTTAAGGTTTTCAACCCAAACGAGGCACCTCCATCTGAATACTTCAATTTCCTTTCACTTAATGACGCCCGATATGGAAATTCAATGCTTATAATTAACTGATTTGATGTGGGAGGAGCCACCATTATTGTCGGTTTCTAAGAAGATGTCTTTGCAATTGAACTCCAATATCAACAATTACGTAAAGTATAATTCAATTTGGAGAGAAAAATGCAGACTTATTTAATCGTTTATCCCTAAATATGTATAAAACAAACGTTTGTGTATTGTTTTTGGATCTGCAGGCTAGTGTACCCGGTACCTCTTGATAATGTGCTTGATATTTGAAGAACCGACAAAGATATACACTTGGAGGCTTTCTAACGCAACATCCGTTTAATAAATGCATTTATTTTACTTAGTTGTGGCTGGATTTCGTTGAAATTTCAGAAAATAATAATTAAAGGCATCATACTGACTTCATCGAAATTTACTTACATTTTATTGATGAAAACGTATAAAATATGAACAGAATAAAACATTACTGTAAAAATATAAGTCTCAAAACGTAATTGCAGTTTAACATTCGAAACACAGGGTGTGGAAAGGTAACTATTTTAATTTGTATTTTAATGAACCATTTGCATTTCTGTATGTAAATGTTTTGTATGTAAACAAAATATGTCTGTGGTGTTTATTGAAATTGTTATAATTCAGAAAGCATCGTAAGTGTCCTCTATCACGGTACTTCAAAGCTTACAACACCAGTAGTTATGATTTGCGAGATTTATAAAAAAAAGAAGATAGAATGCATATGATTGAAATGAATACAAAATCAGGATTAGAAGTGTGTTTATATCTGTAAAAATACTCAAAGCATGTCGTAACCAACATTTAAAAAGTACACTTTGAGCAAATGAGAAGTAAGTTTAATTATTCTTCTGTCAGATAAATCTGGGCGTTACTGGACATGTTCAAGCGATTATTTCAAAGAGCTAACAGACTGTCACCTAAAAGATGGAGGGATTTCTATCGATAACCCTGTATTTCAAGACATAAAGAGGGATCATTTACAAGTCACCGAACTGACTGCAAATAAAAGTCAAGTAAAACATATAGAAACGTTTTATAGGGTAAGTAGTATATTATGTACCGTGCCGTCTACTTCAGACAAAGTTGTTTACATTCAATAGTAACTTGTAACCCAGTTCAAGCCAATTACCATTGTAAGGTTGCTTACAAGTATGGAAACCTGAAACTATTCAGATAGTTTTATAGACGAATTTTTTTTAGTTCGATTACGAAGAAAGCTCCGTATCTTTTAAAACGCTCTCGAACACTCTTTCCAGATGTCATCACATTCGGGAGAGAGAGGCAGCGAGTTTTTCATCGCTACCTATTACAACTGGGTAGACTGAGGCACGTGTGGTTTCAGTGTCATTGCCCAAGGACACACCTCGTGCTCCGGCTGGAATTCGAACCCGGGACCTTCCGTTCCGGAGGCGAACGCCCTAACCACTGAGCTATCGAGAGAGAGAGGCAGCGAGCTTTTCATCGCTGCTACCAACTGAGCTATCGGGAGAGAGAGGCAGCGAGTTTTTCATCGCTGCTACCTATTACAGCTGGGTAGACTGAGACACGTGTGGTTTCAGTGTCATTGCCCAAGGACACACCTCGTGCTCCGGCTGGAATTCGAACCCGGGACCTTCCGTTCCGGAGGCGAACGCCCTAACCACTGAGCTATCGAGGCTCACACGTTTATTTCAGATAGTAGGATAACATCAAAATTTCATTGCAAAGAAATCCAAACTGTTTAAAATAAACTGGCTTGCTCATTTAATTGGACGAAACATTTTGAAAAATAATTTTAGGGCACGTGTTTTGCTCTACTGGACAAAGTCCAAGTCCAGTAGAGATTATGCCATGGTGGTTTGTCCGTAAACTTTTCCTTGATAACGCTCTACAGGTCACAATTTTCATTAGACTATATGAGACTTGCTGATAAGGATCCATGCAATTTGTAGATGTTCCCTATTGTTTTGTTTTGGGCCAGTGGGTCAAAGGTCAAGGTCACGGTGACCTCCGATAGCAATTCCTTGATAAGATTCTACAGGCCACTAGTTTCATTCAACTTTCATCAAACTTGCAACATGTAGATGATCCCTATAGTTTTTAGGGCCAGTGGGTCAAAGTCACAGTGACTTCCGTTAGATTTTCCTTGAAAACGCTCTACAGGTCACAGTTTTCATTCAACTTTCATCAAATTTGCTCAGAAGGTTCCCGGTAATATGAGATGATCCCTATTGCATATAAGGATAGTGGGTCAAAGGGTCTATGTCACATTGACCTCCGTCAGATTATCCTTGATAACGCTCTACAGGTCACAGTTTTCATTCAACTTTCATCAGATTTGCTCAGAATGTTCCCAGTACTATATGATGATCCCTATTGCTTATAGGGATAGTGGGTCGAAGGGTGTATGTCACATTGACTTCCGTTAGATTTTCCTTGATAACGCTCAATGGGTCACAGGTTTCATTCAACATTGATCAAACTTGCTCAGAAGGTTCCCTGTAATATTTAGATGATCCCTATCGATTTTTGGGTCAGTGGGTTAAAAGTCAAAGTGACCCTAACTTTGAAAATATTCCCCCCATATCTACATCACCCACAGTCTTCAAATGTCATTGGACTATTGATCTGAGTAGATGATCTTTACGGTTTTTATGGGGTCAGTGGGTCAAGATCACAGTGAACTCTGTTAGCTTTTCCTTGATAATATTGCAAAAGATGTTCTCAAAAGTTACTCAGAAACGTCTAATCGTCAGACCAGTTTAGCGATACTGACCCTCTTGGGACTCTTGTTTATAATATAAATGGACGGAACACTTGGCTTGAGTCGTTAAGTGTGTGAACTAGAGTTGAAGTAACTTAGAACATGTTGTTTTTGACTATTTAAGACTAACCATTTTGTTTGTGAATATTACACAGAATTAAGTATTGACTAACACAAATATGGAAAATCGGGTGAAAAAGATAGAAAATGGCGTGACATATTTCTTAGCTATAGACGTATTATTGCAGTCCAGTGTGTAAGAACAGTGTCTTTGAAACCATGCATTCCTGAACGGCTTAAATGACTGTTTGTCAGACTGTAAGTAGGATGCATGTTCTAATTAATCATTTCAGTGACCTGTGAAGATTATTTAAAACATATAATAGCATCATAGTTATTTAATGCAAGCTTAATTAACAAGTCTGTACATATATATTTATTTTAACTACTTCAGATCTTTGTATTCATATTTTGTATTTTGTGTATGTGCTAATGAGAAAATGCTACTATTAACAGGTGTCTCAGTAGGCCTTTCCTACTGTCAGGTTTTTTGTTAATTTACTCAATTAGATTTATTATATACCACGTATAACGTACCATTGTTTTTATTTCCCCGCCATTTGAAGTATGGTGGAAGGAAATAAAAAAGCTACAAACGTGCGTACGGTCGTGCAAAATGTTTGTTTCCGGTCATTAATTTTTGAAAGTAACATACAGGTCAAGATAGATTTTGTTACAATGCACCAATTGTTACAGGAGTTACGACCCCTTTTCGACCAAATTTAAGCAAAATGGTGGTTTTCGATCAATCACTCTTGAAAGATTGCATGGATTTAATTCATAGTTTAAGTGTAGGTCTCCGAACATAAAATACAGGTCAGTCTCGGTTAAAATCCAATAACTTTTACATACCGTAAATTATTACCTATTATCATTTTTTTTTTAATTCATCAAGAATTTCATGAGGCAGTGATCCCATGAAATTCTTGATGGATTTTAATCATGTTTTGCCACGAATGTGCATGTATATATATTAATAAAAAACAGGTCAAGTTCGATTTTATATCACATTTGACTAATTTTTAGAAGAGTAATAGGGCAGCTGTAGCCCTTCCAAATAATAATGACTCTCCGTTGCAGATATGTTGCATGCTGCATGTCAATACTGTGCATAATCATTTTGCATGATCATTTCGAGTTGATGGGCATTTATTAAAGAACGAAACTATATGCACATAGCAGAGATAACTGTATGCACCGTTGCGATCATAATTGTATGCTAATGATAAATATATGTGATTGAAAAATCCTATTACAAGCAAACCACACCTTTCTGTGTCTAAAAGCACAAAGCGGGGATATCTGTGTCCTCATGACACAATTCTAGTTTATTTCTGATCCAAGGTATATCAATATATCATTTCAATTCTTAAAGGTGCATACACAGCAGATTACATATGCCATTTTAAGGTCAAAGTTTTAAGATAAAGTGAATCTAACATGTTCATGAGTTGTGGATAAGGAAATCCCACCCGAGGGTTGATATACGTCCAAAAACG
>JAUMHA010240261.1:0-15456 GCA_032359765.1 Saxidomus gigantea | reverse complement strand
TTACAGATTGTCTTCCATATTGATTTTAAAGGTTGCAGCTCCAAGTTTATCCAGTATTTATAGAATACTTTCTACATAGATTTTGCACTAATTCCAAAGTTTCTGATGATTAATATTGTTTAAGATATTAAGTTTGAATTGCTGTTGAGGCTGCCGAGACCGAGTACCAGGGTATGGCCACTGAGGCGCCTAATTGTTCTTCTGTTTCATTGTTTAGAGGTTATATTTACTCATAGTAGAAACTGAGAGCAAGAAAAGACCAGGCTGTTAATCATAGAAAGTCAGAGTTTCTTGCAGCCAATTTTGTGGTTATTTTTTTAACAATGGGTAGGTAAACTATTGCTTAAGCTTGAAAAAGGGCAATGGGTCTTGAAAAACAAACAAAAATTGATCTGCTAAGTTGCATCTTAGATCATCCAGGGGGTTTCACTGAGGTCAGCCAAACATTGTATGCAGCCAGTAGGATTAGGGCATCCATTCCTAATTTCACAGTGCTGTTTATTTCTACCATTTCAATGATGAATGAATTAATAATTTGACTTAACTGCAACAAAGGTACTGATTGTATAATTTTATAAGAAATGAGGTATAACTGACACTTACGCACTTTGAGGCAACATTAAATAAATTATTGTGAAAAATAAAAGCATTAAATATTTGAAACTATTAAATGTATGCATTGTTAGATACATGTGTAAACCTTTTAGTGTGCAAATTGGATTAACCCAGACTTAAGTAATCTGACAATACACCTTTAATTTCGATGGTTGTTTTATGATCTGCATGCAGGTTTTATGGCCAGAAAGTCAATATGAAGGTATATATCGGTACTGATTTCTTATGTGACATTTTAACCCTCTGAGAGCTTTCAAAGTAATAACTGCGATGAAGGTTTAGAACTCATGAGGATTCTTGGAAGTTTTAGACTCGACTCTTTCGAGTTTGACATACGGATGTGTTTTAACATGATTAAACACTGACTTTTAAAGCAAAGTGTTTAATTGTGGGAATTTGAAAAAGTGAAAGGATGTAAAAACCTGCTGATTTGTGTATTAAAATATGGAAAAATTAGCAAGAAAGTATCATTTTGGTGTTATATTGAGTTGATGCTGGAACTATGGGAGTTGCTAGTGAAACTGTGCCTAAACCCAGGAAGACTGTTAGGTAATTAGTAATGATTTGTTACAAACTCTCTAAACTTACCCTGTTTACATTTTGATGCTTATAATTAAAGAGCCTTTAATGAAATTCTCTCAACAACTGTCCTCTGATGGAATTCTAGATCAAATGTAGTTGAGGGGAATTCAGACTCAGATCTATCTGCCATTTCATAGCTTGGAATCTGAGGCTTTCCTCTCGACAACTTTGGCTCTTGTTTATTGAAGTTTGTGTTACTTACATATTTCATTTAGGATTTTCTGATGATATGAGTATTCAAAAATTAATGATGACCTTTGTCAGATCAAACAGTTACCTGTCAATGGCAAGGTTATGCTTCAAAATCAATTAGGGGTCATGAGTTGATCCCTACTCAACAGAGCCATTATTGATGTAAGAAGATCTCTGATTTGTGCGGAGAAGTTGAAAGTTGATTGCGGAGAGTCAAGTTTGTACTGATCAGAAAACTGAGGTGGCTAAGCCATATAAGAATAATATTGGGCATTTGGGTCTCCTTGTCAAAACATATAAGGTTGGTCAGCCGGGAATTTTTCAATTTTACTTTTTGCCCTTTTATACCCCAGAAACGAAGTTAAGAGGGGTATATAGGAGTCACCCCGTGGTTGGTCGGTTGGGTGGTCGGTCGGTCCATTGCATTTTTCTTGTCCAGAGTATAACTTGAAAAACTACTGGTTGGAATTCAATACAACTTCACACAATGGTTAAGCACATTGAAAGGAAGTGCAGTGCACAAGAACCATGACTCCATCTTGACGAATTACAGAGTTATTGCACTTTGTTACTTTTCCTTGTCCAGAGCATACCTTGAAAACTACTTGTTGGAATTCAGTTCAGCTTCATACAATGATCATGCACAATGAGAGGAAGTGCAGTGTACAAGAACCATAACTGTATCTTGACAAATTACAGAGTTATTGCCGAGAACCATATCTCTATTTTAGTGTTTTTGCAAGATATTCTGTTATTACTTACTTCTTCAGTTGATAAAGCGGTCATTCAGGGGTATAAATCACATTTAGTGATAGGTCTAGTTTTTATTGAGCTTGGCAGTAAAAAGTTACGGTCAGTTGAAAGACCGAAAACACATCTTTCTTTTTTTTTTGGCCTCATATTTCCTGTCAACATAAACGACTGTAAAATACTTTAAAGTTAATCTTTATATGACTTCAAGTACCATGATGTTTAAGTTTCAAATATTTATATAGGGCTGTACCTCTTTAGATTTTTATGCACAGTTTTTGCATGTTATTTCACATCACAGGATGTTAGATGGGTATGTTTATTGTTTGCTGTGACTTTTGTAATGATAATTTTTTGATATTTGCAGTAACAGATTTTCATTTAAATCTGAAAGTTAAATTTAGCTTCAATGTCAAATTTTACGGCTTTGTATGATTTTGAGTTTTCATAGTAGAATGTCTTGCAGAGTACCAGCTAGGCATACATTACAGTGAACCAGTGACTTGTACTAACTGGCATTATGCCTAGTTGCAGAAAATTAACATATAAAAGGGGCAGCAATATATAATTACTGTAAATCGGGTAAAATCTGTGAGGATTTAATTTTTCACTATTTTCCTTAATTTCCCACTTTGCTAATTAAAAAATTTCATGAAAGATTCAAATCATATAAATTTACTATTAGAAAATTATCCTTTCGCGAATATAAAATTCATGAATAAGTCTGTCTGCACACACATTGTGAAATTTTTGTCACTGGAAAATTACCCATTCTACAGTATATATAAATATAATTGATATATGAAAAATGATTTTGCCTGGTATATGATGTAAGACTTTCTTATTGTCTCAGTTAGGACTTGGTGACATACACCAGTACAAATGTTTTTACTATCTGTCTATTCTTTTACGAACATTGATATTATTTCAGGACATTTAACCAATTTACCATGTCACATTAATAATAATAATAGCTTTATTTACCGAAGGTTACACATTTAGACATATGAAAACATATATTCTAATTTTCAATATGGCCTTCAAAGTAAGAAACAAAAAAAATAGCATTATACATAAAATAAATCACCTGGCAAAGTTAACACTTAAGACACATTTACATGCAGATAAAAGATTTTCCCCATTATGAAATTTATGCTTTTGTCACATTTTGTGATGATTCTAAAGGAATTAATTTAATGAAAATGGTGATAAGTGTTTAACAAATTAGGAAGTAAGATTAGATTACTGTACAGTACAGACTTCTACAATATCTTGCCTTAAATAATAAAGTTTGCCCCAAATGTTATCAGATTTGATCAAATATTTTAAAATGGAAACTTTGATTTAAATTAATTTGTTACCCACAGTCTGGCTGCTGTGGCCGCCACATTTATGTTAAGTTTAGCCGGAATTAATTCCAAACGCCAAAGAAGTTGCTTTGTTACCTGTATTTCAAAAATTTAACTTATTTGCACTAAGCCTATAGCAGGTCTAGAGTGGAGACCAAAAAACCGGGTATGTCTATCTTATTTCTCTCTATTGTCTGTTTGCAGATTCAGTGAGGGTAGAGAAGTAGAGGACCAGGTTTTACGCAGCCCCAGTCGCCTTGGTCACAGAGAGGACATACCAGTTATTGTAGAGGGATCCTGGGAAAATACCTCACAAGATTCAAATAGGGAGGATTTTGATTTTCTGGATTTAAAAGGTATCTTCAATTGATAAACTAATATCCTTTCATTAGCTCCTTGGTATTGAACATACTTAGCTCTGAAGGTATTATTCTGTATTCTGTGAGGGTTACCTGGTAATAGGGGCTTCAGCTTTTGGCAGTAGGGTAAAAATGCAACAGCAGACTTCAATTTATGGATGAGGTGCAGATTCAATGTTATACCAGATTTTCTGACCAAAGAAATACAGGTTATAGTATGTGTTGTGTGGATGGTCAGACAGGCAATCTACCATCTTTAATATCTAGCATTATATGTTTTCAAAAGCTAATGACTTGATACCGGGTGCATGTATGGAAAAGTGGATTGGACCAAATTTGCAATTGTGCATGGATAATCAAGGTCAAAGTCACCAATGCAGACTGATCAACATATGGTGATTGCAAAATCTGGGTTTTTATAGAATATGCAGAATTTTATTTTAAGGAAAATTGTCAAACTGTATGAAAAGGTAAATTAGAAACATCTGTCTTACTTTTTGTTTTTAAGATATATCAGCTGACCAGGATCAAGAGACACTTGCCAGGGAACAAGCCAAAGGCAGTCTTCAAACCGAAACTAAGGAAATCGGACAGCAGACTGACTTCCCAGTATCCCCGTCAACCCCAGCATTAGCTTCATCAGATTGTGTAGAGCCTAGGAGCTCACAGTTTGTTTCATCTCACAAATTCTTAACAGAAAAGGGCAGATCACCTAAACATCCTTATGAGAAAACTGTGTTCTTTGTCAAATCTGTTCAGAACAACCAGTTAGTAAAGACACCAAGTTCCACAGTGACCGATTCAAACGGTCATTACAGAACAGCTACAGATATAAATAAAGTAGGAATTACAAGTCCGCCGACGAGGATTGATTCTGGATACGGAAGTCGTCCAGAGACTATTAGAATATCTGAATCGCCAAGGAAATCTAGTGCTCTGACATATTCTGATCATAATTCAACTGCACCTCCATCAGGGTTCAATTCACCGGAAAGGCAGATCTCTAGTAATATATATGACAAAAGTGTGCCTGCATATGAATCAGGTCATTTGATTTCGGAGAAAAAGACTGAAGTAAAGTCACCAGTCATGAGTTATTACAGTACGGATATTATTTCGCCAATGTCTTCGGCAAGAAAACAGGAGAAGGAAGACCTTCAGATGATAAATGATAGGTTCTCAACCTACATACAGAGGGTGCGTCTGCTTAGTGAGCAGAACAACAGGCTTGATTCCAGTACGTTTGTGAAGCAGACGAGAATATTGGAAGAGGAAGTTGCAAATCTCAAAACACTTTATGAAAGAGAACTTGATGCTTTGAGGTAATTACCTTCTGATTTTTTTTTGTCTTTTTGTATATATTTCAAGACAAATATTTGTTCATAGTTGTCTCTATTGTGATAACCATATTGACTGTATAATAATAAAGATATTCAAATTTAGAATCTTTTTCATTTAAGTCGGCATTTAGTATGAGTAGTTTGTAACCCCTAACCAGACACTATACTTAAATGTTTTACCATTTACCAGATTAGAATCTACATAGTTAACTTTTATAGTCAATTACATGTTAAAGCAGATTAAAACCAAAGGAATATTAAAGGTAGACTCAACTAGGATTTTGTAAAGCATAACGCCAGCTAAGTTGAACTAGTTTTGCCTATTTATAAATGAAACAAGCTTTAAATATCATCCCAAATTTCCGGTGTGATACTTCTTTGTCCGCCTTCGTGACTGAGTGGTTAAGAATCGATGACTTGAAATCACTGTAACCCTTCATAGCTTGAGGGCCATGGGTTCAAGCCCTGCTACAGACCATGCCGTTTTATGTATGAAAGTTGGTAGTTTCTTATGGAGGATAGAAGTCTTGTATTGGTTCTTATAGGAACAATTTTAAGGTAAACTGCCAGCCTGTTAAAATGACAAAAAATATGGTAGGAATGGGCATTAAGACTCCAACAAACAAACAAGTGATACTTTCTTTGCACTCATATAAATGCTACTGACACTTTCATGGAAAACAAATTTAGTAAAAGATATCAGAAAATTGTATAACTATGAGGTCTAAACAGTACCCCCTACATGTGCTTCCAATGTCAGCATGAGTTATGTGCCCCTGAATTAGATCTGTTCTTTTTTCAGGCAAGAGTTGAACGCTGTAGGAAGAGAGAAGAGTAACTATCAGTTACAGTGTGAGAAATATAAACAAGCCGCCATAGATTTTGAAAGCAGGTAAGTTGCTCTATATGACGCCACTAAATGTTGTAAGAGTTTAAACTACAGTAAAATCCTTATTTACTGATTTAAGAGTTTTCAACAACTTTGTTCTTAATACCTCAAAAGTCCTGAAATGATTTGAATAAAACTTGTCAAATATTTGTTTATTCTTGATGATCAGTAAACAGACCAATGTCAATCTGAGGTCACAATTACAGGTTCCAGCATTGTCATTCATGATATACCCAACCGATTTCTTGACAAATTGGAGACAAAACTTTTTTTGGATGATCTTGGTCACAACAAACAAAGGTAACTGTATTTTGTTTTTCAGGATGGCCGCAGAATCAGATAAAAATCGGCGACTGATGGACGACATAAATCAGCTTCAGCATAATAACAGTACTTTAGAGACCGAGTTGATGAATCTACGTCAGGCAGGCGATGGACGTTCAGACTTTATGCATCTACAACGTGAGATGGACAAAATTATACGAGAAAATGAGGATCATAAAAGAAGGTTTGTGGTCTTTGTCATAGCATGCATGCAGGACATTATGGCAGTTGTAAGTTAACCCTGATCTGATTGAAGCCAGCTGCTGTTGTCTTGACAAACAGTTTTTAGACCACACTTAGCCTCCAAAAACATACATGTTTTAGATATAGAGCCTTTTGTTTCACTGCTTTCTTTGTTAAAAATGAGGGTGCAACATCTTTTGGCGCTCATCTTTTATTAAATATTCTATGACTTCTGATGAGTTTGCATTAAAGTTTCGAAATGCTTACATTCAATTGAACATGTCTATACTTCATACAATCATTCTTTTTTTGTGGAGATGTATGCGATGTTTTAAATCCGGATTTTTGTCTCATATTTACAGACAAGAGCAGGAATCCCTACTACGCACAGAGGCCGAGGACAGGTGTCACACCCTGACAAAAAAGCTCGAGTTTAACGAGCAGGTTCATGCACAGCACGTGGCGGAAATTCGTGAAAGACTTGAGCAGAGTCAGGCCACTATAATCAGCCTGGAATCAAGACTCACGCAGGCAACCCAAAATGACATAGCTATACCAGAAGTGCTCAAACAAGTCCGTGAACGAGCGGAGCATGAATTAAAGCGTTACCAGCTAGAATCGGAAGAAAATTATACAAGAAATGTTAGTATGAGATTGTCAATTGCTTTCCAACAACAATAAATATATATGCTCTACTGTATTATATGTAACTTCTTGATGTTGTGGAGGATATGTGAATTCAAGTTAAGACTGGGTTATCTTTACAGTCTGATTTGGATTCACTCTGTTCGCATAACTCTCTCTCCAGACCTTAGTGACATTCCTGTGGTTACATAATGTACAGGTTTTCTATTGCCATAACATTCATATAGATCTAAACTAATTTAAGTGAATTGATACAGAATACAAATTTTATTTAGCCGCCACTTGCATACAAAGAGTTAAAGTTGGTGTTATTTACAATAATCAACATAAGCAATGAATTGCTTTTGACTAACATGTTTGATATATTTACAGATTTCAGCATTAAAATGCCAAATGGACAATGATGCCAATGCTTTAGAAAGGATGTCCAGTGAGAAATCTCAACTACAGGGTCAGATTGGAGAACTCAATGCTAAGATTAGGAATCTTGAGGGACAGGTATGTCATTTCTTCAAGTATTTTTGGCTTGTTCATTTGTTTAAAAGCCAAGCTCAGGCATATGTTTCAGACCTTGCAGGGTTCAGCCATCAAATTAGAGGAAGTTGTTTTTAATGGGAGGTTTGCCACTCTATCACAGATTTTGTTCGAGACTTGTTCATACATGTTCTTTGCATGACACGGTTGTCACAGACTCTATTCAGGATCAGTCCCGAGCCTTCTTTTGTTTATTGTTAGGAACTGTCGACAGATTTTTAAAGAATTGGTTTGAACATAGTTCAGTCTCTTTCGAAATCCAAATAATTTAGTTCAAATACAATTCATTTTGCTTAGAAATCAAGAAATTTTAAATCAGTTTTGAATAAAGTTTTTCTTCAGAAACCCAAATAATATGGGTTTGCGTGGTCTGTTAAATTGGTCAGAAATGTAGAAATCAGTTTTGAATACAGTTTATTTTATAAATAAATCAAGGAAATGGTTTTAACATTGTTAAAGAATCACTGAATCCACACAGCTTATCAAGGTACAGGTTTGCATTGACCTTTGTTCCAGGTAATGACTTTAGAACATCAAAGAGGTACTGTTGAGTCACTAATCCAACAGGAAAGAAATAGGTCCTCCCAACAAATTCAGGAAATGAATAATAAACTCCATGAGATGCAGGAGCTTGTGTTTACCAAGATGCGTGAAGCTAGTTCAGAACGTGACGTACACATGCCACTAAAAGCTGAGATTGAGGCCTTGAAAATCTTACTAGAGGAGGAAGAGAGAAGGTAAATTACTATGTGTATAAAATATGTAAACATGAAAGCAAAGTTACTGTTATGAGACTGGTACCAGGATTGGGCTTTTCTCCTATTATTTCATGGCTCTCCCCCTTCCTTTCCTCACACCTCCTCTTTCTGTCACACCTCATTCCCCCCGATATCTGTCTGACACCTCCCCCCTTATCCACACACACATACATGTAACTCCTTACTACAGTGGTTGTAGTCCTAAACTGTTCTCTCTTTGCCTTTTTGTCTATCTGTATCTCTGTCAATCCATCAACCTGAAAAACTTGTTTAATTTATCATGTAAACCCAATGATATGGTATTGCTGATTGGTGATATAAATTTGGCTTTAAGATAAGGTGTAAGATTTTGGTCACTTTCCATTGTAATGTACATGTTAGCAATACTCCAGTTTTCTAAATTCTATTATTTATATACAAACAACTTTTCAATACAAGGGAGATAAATGTATTTGGCTTAAGTGCAATTCAAAAAACAGGATTTTCTCCCTTGAAGGTAATTAGGTATGAAGCAACTAAATTACAGAGTAATTTATTTCAAAAATTGAATGATTATAGATTACAGATGAGGTCATCAGTTTCAGTGTCAGCGTAAGTTCTCAGCTTAGCTTTTAATGGTTTATATTTAAATGTAGCTGTTGCATACTAATACATGTTATCCTTGTTTGCTGTTTTATATGGTATACAAAATTAGCTGTTTGCACAGACTACATATTCAGACAATACTCTGTTAAATTGACCTATCAGACTTTGTATTTGAACTCTGTAGTAGCCATAATCATAGTCTACATAGGTAACAAAGTCAGCAGAGTCTGCCTTGAGTGATTTTATTTAAATCTTTGCCTGAACGCAAATATTTCAGGTGAAAGACGACTTTAAAAGACTCTTCTGACTGATTCAAACTCTATTATTAGTGGGCCATTTTATTTTTCTTAAAAGTACAATGTATATGTTTTAATTAGAGCAATCTTTTATCAGTTTGTTTCAAGACTCTGTTAAAACCAGAGGTTTGAATGTCTACTTCTGTTAATGATAGAATGAGTCTGCTTAAAATTCTCCATTCCATGAAGTCTGAATGTTCGAATAAATTGTTGGTAAATACATGTATATGAGCCTCACACCTCTTCATTTTATGCCCTAATTCTAAATTTGGATCAACCAGAAGTTGTCACTATGAATAGAATATTAATATATATGACCGCTGTAATCCTGAATTAGACAAATGTACAATATGATTGCTTTGACCGGTTCCCTGTAACAGGCACATGCACAATATGACTGCTTTAATTGGTTCCCTGATGCAGACAAAAGTTCAGTAAGCGTACTTGCACAACCATTTTACTCCAGTTATTGACCTAACTATATGAGAAAATTGTCAGTTTCTGACATAGGACTTTAGCCATGTACTGGTTTTTCCCAGGAACAGTAAAAATACAAACTGCAGTTTTTGTGTCGCCCTTTCGGAGAAAAGGCGATACATAGGGATTACTTTGTCTGTCAGTCCAAAAACTTAACATTGGCTATAACTTTGCCGTTTCTTTTAAGATTTCTTCATCAAACTTTCAATTTGTATTGCTCATGACAAAATGACAAAAGGAAAGTGATGCCACCAAAATGTGTAGGTCACGCTCATATTTGAGGGAGTAATGCCCCATTTTGTACTTGGTTTTTGTCATGAAAACTTAAAGTTGGCTATAACTTTGCCATTTCTTAAGATTTTTTTATCAAACTTTCAAATTGCATTGCTTATGACAAAAGGAAAGTGATGCAAATTTTGTAGGTCAAGGTCATATTTGACAGAGTTATGCCCCTTTTTAACTGAGATTTAGTCGTGAAATTATTGGTTATTCTGACCAAGTTTTGTAGGGCAAAACAAGTGTTCTACTGAACACCCATCTAGTTATATTATCCATGTCTTTTTTGTACCTGTAGATGATTATTTAGAGTAGTTGTTTTGTATAGGCACTTCATATCTTTTTAATGAGCTTTGATGTAGAGATTTTATATAGGAAATGTAACAGTATACCAGGGATTTGGTCTATTTTCTTTTACAATGTGACTGAGGTGACATTTTGGTTTACCCTTCACTGCCTGTTAGTCAATCATTGAATGTAGGAAATATCAGCATGTTTCCTGTAGATCCTGGTGTATTAAAGAGAATTGGTAAGATTAGTTTTGTGTGCAATCACCATGTTCTGTTATAATATTATTTGTTATGCAGAGTGATGTCTCCTGCTTTAAAAAATAAGTATTTTATGTAACTTGCTTGGAATAGCCACTTCAGTCTAAATGTAATGGTGGAAAGTCCATTAATGTTTTTGCCAGAGTTATTCAATTTAAAATGATCTGTGATTTAAATTTCTTCTAGGGCCGAGCAGTAAGTCTTATTTGCACATAATTTTGTCATTTTCTGGTTCATTTATTTTATTGCATAAATTGTGCATATTTTGATCAAGTTATAGTTTATAGATTTTTCAAAGTTACAGTCCTTACTTAGATATTCATTTTCTGTGACAGAAAACATTCTTTCTTTCCCAAAACATCAGCCTTAAATCTGTTAAAGTTTGCAGCCTTCAAACTCCACATAAAATATTACTCCATATGTATGCAAATGGTTGTATAATGCAGTTTTACAGGATTTGGATAAATCATAATCACATTTACTTAATCTCCAAACAAATACTCCAAATGTAGGCAGTATTTATTACAGAGTATAATACAATAGTTCCTATAAAAGGGGTAAGCTAGTCACTAGTTCAATCTGCCTTAGAAGCCAATATATTTATATCCCAACAGTCAGTTTTAAAGAGGGTTCCTGTTTATTAACATTTCACTTGCTGGCAGTGGGTGATCTTGCCTTTGTGACTAGTGCAGATCATGATCAGCCTGTAGATCTGTAGAGGTTGATCATCACTTTATTGTTCGCTGTTCAATAGGTACATTTTTAGTGGCCACCCCCTTTGAACAACTAATGGCACTATCCAGATGGAAAGATGGACAAGTCCATTTTAGAAATTTTGTGGACTAAGGAGCCAGGTGCTGTAACTGGTTAGAGTTGTGTCCCTTGGCTGACTGTATGTAAACTTTAGTTCTATAGCATTTGACACAACAGTTGACTGTGTGATAAAACTGTCAATATTTTAACACATTGCTGTGTTGTTAACTTGCTAAGACATTTTTGCATGCAATACTTGAATTGTCTTTTGAAGGTGTTACTGAATAAAAGCTGTTATTTTCTTCCTTAAAAGATTCAAGAATTTACAAGTTAAAACAAATCATTTTAAGCCTTTACTTCAATAGTTTAAAACTTTGTTTGTCTTTCCTAGTATAAATACTTATCTACAGTAAAACATGAGTAAGCAGTTTCCATGGAGAAAACAGAGCCCGCACTTAAAGGCACATATTTTTATTGCCATATCTGTCGCTGTTGCATATTTAACTTGATCAGATCAAGTTAATCTTAAGTAAATTTATTGAGGATTGAATTCCATGTGCTTAAGTATTCTCAACGAAGATAGATAGGAAGTATACACATACTTCATAAGTACTGTACTTAGACGTCTGCACCCCAATGGATTTAAATAGATTTCAAGAGCCCAACTTGTGTAAATTTGTAATCTATTCTATGAGCATTTTTTTTATGACATGAAATTTTATCGCCTCTTCATATATAATATCAGGGATATGGATTGTATATATTGAAGCGGGAAAAAAAGTTTTAGGGCTTCTTAATTTTTTTTATCTTTAATATAGTCTAAAGTTTTTAACAAATGTTTATTGCAAATATTTTCAGAAATTTTTAATGCATTTAAATAACATTAGTCTCAAAACTTAGACAGAGTCTTTTCATGAATGCATGATTTGTTTTCTGATATATTTTATACAATGAATACAAATGATATTAATTCATTTCAGATATATGATAGGGATTATGTCTTTAAATTTTGGCAAAGGGAATGGAGACATCCAAAACATTAGATATATATCCATGTTACAATAAAACAGGAGCATTAATGTGGTATTGTTACATTCTTGTAATGGATTTTATGTAAAAATAACCTCTAATGCTAGCTAACATTTAATACCTTATTCAGAAATGTTATAATTCCATTGTATGGATTAAATCGAGGTTTAGTTATGTAGTGTGTCCTTTTTTGCTAAAGTGAATAAAGAGCGTGGGATTAAAGGACCTGAAGAAATTGCGGACAACGCCACTGAATTATTTATGATAATGCCAGTAGTAAAATTTCAGCAGACGTTGTGAAAGATTTGTCGTTACTGTAAATGAAAAAATGCAGTTCATGCATTCTAACTGATGAGTTTTTTGCCAGTTTTAAGAGATATATAAAATTTTGTAATAAAATAACGGGAATTTAAAAATCAATTTAATGCCATGCTAGATTGAGAATAATATCAGATAAGTGTTTAATAGTGCATGTTAATAACTTGGATATTAAATAAACATGTCTATAAATGTACAAATTGTCAATTAAGAGGACAATGGATCTTAATCAAATTTGAATTATCAAAATGATTATATTGATTTGGTAAAGATCAATATAGATTATTATCAAAGAATTTGGTCGGATGAGCAATAAGTTGTTGCAGTAAACAGGGGATTAAAACGTGAAACTTTATGCATACAGTTAATAATACATTTTACATCGTGCAAGTGATGTTTCTTTATCAGTGCCTATTCATTTTGTACGAAGAATAAAAAAGGATAAAGGGAATAATTAAGGAGATAAGTACATGTGTTTGTGTCTAGAAATTCAAACGCAAAGACATTGCTAGATTGGCAAGAAATATTTCTATTGATCGAGAAAATAGTAGACACTTAAGTAACGTTGACAGGTTGATGTTGTGAGGAAATGGATGTATTAAGTCGTTTGTTCCACAAACAATAAGTCGGATATGATAAAATAAATAGAAATCAATTAACTTGAAAAGGAATCCATTTCACAATATTGTTTTGCCTGTTAACCCATTGATTGACATAGAGGCAGCTAATTTACAAGTGAAATAAATAGTTTATGCGGAATATTGTAATTTGCTGAAATTCCTGTATTTTTGGTAAAGTAGTTATAGAAAAACAACAGAAATTGATGTCGGGATCCATTGGATGCATTTTGATGTGTTACAATATCTGCAATACAGACAATAGTTACAGTTACTCTTGATAGAAGTAAAAAATTTCTTTTAAACTATAGTATAGAAAAAAAGTTTGTGTTCATATAAAGTGAGCAAAAATGAAGATGCGGCAGCCGACATTGTTAATGTACAGTGACAATTTGAAGTTCATTAAGAGAGATAATGTGATCAAGTTAGCTAGTATGAGAAGACAGGTGTGTCCTGACGATGAAATTGTGATTAAACCTTTAAGGTAATGCTTTTTTCTCTCAACAAACAGCAGGACAACATGAAATAATTAGTATAAATGCATTTGAATTGCGCTACTGTGAATGATGCTTTTCTGAAATGCAGTACAGTCCTACGAGGGCCGATGCAAAGTGTGTGTTAGTGTTTAATAGGAACAGAAGCAGATAGTCTTAAATTTGAACGCTTCTTATTCATGTCAATTCACAGTTCTGTATTCAGACTGTTCGTTATTATTTACTGCAATATTAATTACATTATAAAAAAGTTTAATAGCCCACACTTTTCTGACGAAAATTTTGTTTAGTGATATTATAAAGATAAGATTTCTTTGCACACAACAAACAAAAAATGTTAAATTTGCATGCTTGATAGCTGCACCTTTTCCTTAAAGAAGCAATCAGAAGTTGATTGTCAGATGAATAAACAAATTTTATCAGGAGTATTCTCAATGTGTGAAATATCTATTACCAATTGCAATTTATGGCCACTTCAGTTAAGTTGTCGCCTCAACATGTTACAATGCATACAGATATCTAGTGAAAAGACTTCCATGAAAACAGCAAACGTTTAACAGTATAATAATTAATTAAATTTTTTATTACAGCATTACATTACGCCACATTCCAGCAAAATGTAACTAAATATTTTGTTTGTATTTCAGACTACAGCTTCCAGTAACCGCAACTCATCCACTACCACAGACCTACACCACTGGGGTTCCACTGACACTCCCTGCAGTCTCTGCCTCAGTCAGCCAGTCTCAACCAGAGTATGCCTCATCACCCACACAGCTACACACTGCCACAGAAAATGCATTTGCTACACAAAGTACAGCGTACTCTCAACAATATGCTGACCAAACTTCTAGCACACAAGGAGAACCTCTTTTCACTCATGTTCCACTACAAGGTGTCTCAGACCAAGGTTGGTGTACTTATTAACCCTTGTCCTTAATGTCTTTCATGGACTTTTCAATCAATCAGCTGAAAGGACAATTTGTATGTTGAATTATTGGAAGTTGTGGATATGGTTATATGTGTTATATAGAGATTTTGCTTGTACCATTAACACAGTGTCACGGTTACGGACTTAATTATGAAAAAGGGGAGAAAATGTGTAGGCGGTTGGATAGCACAGTCTGTAGAGCATTCGTCCTGTAAGCAAAGGGTCCTGGGTTCAAGTCAGGCTGTACATTTTTCTCACCCTTTGACAATAGTACAAGCAAACAGCTGAGTTGGAGCAACTGAAGGTTATGCAAATGAAGTTTGATGTCCTATATATTAAAGAATCTTTGACCAAATTTTATAAAGAATACTGGTCGATTTGATTGTTTATCATGTTCAGTCTATGTTAAGTTTTATTAAAAAAAGTTGTATTTTCTTCTGTTATAGCTACAACAGACTATCTAGGTTCTACAAAATACACGTATGAGACAACACCAAGTTTGAACCGATTGCAGATTGATTCACCACCGAGAAATTCACCGAGAGCCATTGGACCTATTTCTAGAGCAAAATCAGCACCAGGTAAATACCCACACAACCAAATCTCAAATAA
>JAUMHA010240150.1:5238-15458 GCA_032359765.1 Saxidomus gigantea | reverse complement strand
GGTTGCTGTGCATTTAAATGTGTAAAACTAATGATAATGCCGCATAAGTATTTGATGTTGGTGCTTTAGCAATGGAAAAAATTGGACAAATAAATTAATACATTGTAGTTCCTTCCCTCGCAGTGATCTCCCTTGTGTTGTTGTAGTTGTTGGTACCAAAGATTTCGGCAGTGGAAGGGAAGCAACTTCTGCATGCAATTGTTTTTTTCTTAAATTGACTCTCCAAATTGACATAGGAAAAGTAATATTTGGAAAGTTATCATTTCGTACTGGTAGCAGGAAGAGATTGGTGTATTGGGTTAAAAGCTATTACTTCCTCTACCCTTTTTACACACACCTATTTCAGCTGGATTTCTTCTTGAATAAAATATGCATAATGTGATTTTAAAAGATTTTTTAAGATGTGAGCTCTAAGTTTTATGATCTAAGTTGTAATTTCTAACATGTAAGTTCTAATGTTAAAATTGTTAGTTCTAATTTGTAGGTTCTAATGTTTATGTTGTAAGTTCTAATTTGTAACTTCTATGTTCTAATATTTAAGTTGTTAGCTGTAAGTTGTAAACTTTAAGTTACAATAAGTTGCCAATGTTGTTATAGCATATTCTCTGGTGAGCAACTGGGGACTATTTGGTCCTCTAATTTTAAATTTGTATATGGTATATATATATATATATATATATATATATAGAGAGAGAGAGAGAGAGAGAGAGAGAGAGAGAGAGAGAGAGAGAGAGAGAGAGAGATGTGCTAAAGGGAATTATATTGTCTGTTTTAACATTTGTCTGTCTGCCATAAATTTTAAAATGTCTATAAAGGATTACAGGCAACCCTGGAATAGATTGAGGATATCATGTATGCTGCTTGCAAAATGGTTCGTTTAAAGTCTATGTCACACTGATGCACTGCAGTGGTCAACTCAAGAAGTGGTCATACCCGTTATTAAGTGTTATTTTGGTTTTTAACCCCTACCTCACTTGGTCAAAATTTCCCCTATCTTCCGTTAACCTTTGGCCATCATTTTTACACGAAACGATGCATCATGGAACACTTTTTATACGCATATATAACAGTGATTCCCTCGATTTGTTTTCATCAAATTATGTTCAAGCAAACTCAGCAGAAGTTTCTTATTTTGTTTAGTATATATACACACTGGCAATCTGTAGATCTACATGTATATACGCAAATTAATAAAGAAACTATAACTCATATCAAATTGAGTAATATACCAACTTGTATAAACTACATATAGCAGGATGAGTTATAAAAAATAAATATCAGTTTAATTATTCTCATGGTTAAACGCACAAGATCATACTGGTGTTCTGCTATATTGCATTCTTTATATAATGTAAGATGAGTAAAAGTGATGGAATGTAACTTTTAGACCCAAGTACATGGGGGTGATACGCAGTTCACCTTACACAAACAAAATGGCAGCGCCCATTGTTTATATTTTTCCCCATTTTTAAGACAACATTTGACTGAACAACCTCATAATAACAACCTGATACATACTTTTCTGTGCATGTTGGTCTTTGTTGTAAAGTTTTCCTAGATGCTGGTCACAAAACTCGCATCAAAGCCAAGGAAAACTACACCCAAATAATACTATAGGATATGGTGCACTGTCAAAAATTAAAGCAACGTATTCAACCCAACATAAACCAATATGTATAGACATGTGTAGAAGGTTGTGATTTTGGTGTTGGTCTGAAACATTGTCTTAAAAATCGAAATATGTAGAAAAGCTAACCATCCCAATGAACACCACCAATTTGTTTGTGCAGAACGATTCTTTCCTTTCAATTACATAAAGGATAAGTGTTGGTTTCGGTGTAATATCACGTTATAATTTCACCGAGTGGGCACCAAAAGTGATACTTTCACGAGTGGCGCAGCCACGAGTGAAAATAACTGCTTTTGGTGACCACGAGTGAAATTATCGTGATATTACATAGATACCAACAATTATGTTTATTTTATGTCTATAACTCTACTGTTGCTGAGTTTGTTTTAATTAAATGTTTTAAATCGCGGGACACGTCATCAGAAAGCATAACAAACATGACGTCGTTTTAGCGACGTCATCGTCGTATAGTTTTCGGCCTTCGTTACGCTCTGTATATATTTTGACGTTAAACCGGGTAGAAAATTTTGATAATTTTCACTGAGTGAACAGTGAGTTTATCGGGATATAATTCACCGTTATATTTCGATAAACCACCGAAAAACATAAAACAAAGAACAATCATGGTTTTTTGTCCATAAAATTGTAATGTTAATATAGTAGATCATCTTCAGCCTTGTGAATATTCATTCATCAATTGTAACATTTCTGTGTACAAGGCTAAAGCTTCTTCCGCATTCGAAGGCCTTCTATGGTCCAGTGACAGCAACTGAGATAGTTCCTCTATTAGTCGGAATATAGCCTTTTTTGCTCACCATGTGGCTCCTAACCTACAGTGTACCTGACATACCTGTAAAGTTTCCCGACTTACAACGTGACACTAAAGTTTTCAGTTACAAATCTTTCACAAGGATTATCAGACTACATCTGGGCTCGGATCTCGTGAGCATTCTATTGCTGCGCTATCATATCAAGGTCTGCTTGGATTACATTCGTAACGTAATATCTTCAACATTCAATCTGCAAAAGATGCAAAGGTGCGTTGTATCAAGGACATTTGCATCAAACATGTCCTTGAAAATGAAATCTACCAGTGCACACCTTGCCGTCTCAATAATCCCTACCAAGACTTTATATGCTGATTTGACACACTTTTCCCATACATTAAACTCTCCAAACCCGAAACAACGTCCATACCGTTATATTTGAAAATGCGTTGCAGCAAGGATAGTCTTGCATTTTCAGGTCCCCTGTCGGAACGAAGGAGCCTTGGGGCAATGCCTAGCTCCTTTAATGTGTCTAGGTAATATGTCGCTGTCAAAGAGAGCAACTTGTTTCTATTAGATATGTCAATCAGCTGTATCCTTCGATTGCCCTATGAATATAAAATCCGTACGCCATCGGCTTCAATTTGTCAGAGCCATCAACATGCCACGCAAAGTTTGGACCTTTTTAGACGTAATTCCATCTTGATAATCGGCGTCCTTTTCAGTCAGTGATCCGTTTGAGGTATAATTTTCTCATTACCTTTAACACACAATCTCTAGATACTATAAGATGGCAATCTCACTAACAATTGCCACATAGATCGGTAACCTACACATTGAACACACCCTTGCATTTGTGCATGAATGTAATCTCTTATTATTTCCTTTCGAGCACGATTTCCTCGTCGTGCAAGATTATTAGTTTTTAAAATTCGCTTCAACTGCTGAACACTGAGTTTAATTCTATGTACAATATATAAAGGCAATTATATATGGGAGACTACAGAAAACGTACTGCTTGATAAGTTCGAGTCTTGTAAATGTTTCCCCATTTAAAGCGTCAGCTAAAATCGAAGTCGCTCCATTATTTACTTTTTACAGTCCAAACAGCAATGTGTACTAGTAGGTCCTGATTAATACCAAATAACTTAAAATTTAAGTTAAAAGCATCTTGAAAATGACAGCTGTGGTAGTAGTTCTTGCATATGTTTCCTTTAACAGTATAAAACTGATTTCACTTAGCAAAAGATCAAACAAATAAATGTATATAGCGTTGGCCTGCATATCAAAAGAGCACTTGTTTAACGGGGTCTGACCAGTTTCAGAGAATGACTCGTTCTATATGATATTGTTAGGAATCGGGCTTGAAAATCTTTTGCCGATGACCGGGCATGTTTGTAACTGATCGTCGAGGCAAAATCGTAATTACTAAACGCATAAACTGTTACTTAAGGATTCCTACACTTTGCCGATGACCGGGCAAGTTTGTGACTGATTGTCGAGGCAATATCGTAATTACTAAACGCATAAACTGTTACTTAAGGATTCCCACACATCTTGACCTGAAAGTCTGCCATCATATTTGGTAGCTGGAATAACACACTACGAATATGTACATAATTTAAAAAAATCATTAAAAATACCAAGAACAGTCACGATGCAAATACTTTGGACGATCGTCACGTCGGAGGTTGTTATGAGTGATAATCCAGTACCACGATGAATCGGCAAATCAATTTGATAGTTGTTCATTCTCAAACCTGACAGGGCCCAAATGAAACAGCGTAAAAGGTCTCACTTACGTAAATGCAAGAAACATTGAACAAGAAACTCCGTTATATTTTCATGTATGCGATCCTTTCTGCCATCTTCCGCCTTCCTCGAAAAATGGCGCGCCTGTTGATATTTACTTCTAAGAACTAAGTTCTAAGTTTCTAGCTCTAAGATGTAAGAACTAAGTTCTAATTTTGTACTCCCTTAGTCAAAACGGCCATAATAGGCGTCCGTATCTTGATGTTTTAATTGACAATACTTTTTCATGGAAAAATAAAATATCCAAGGTATGCAGTAATCTAAATTCTAAAATAGCACTGTTAAAACAATTACTTTTTTACTTGTCTGATGATATGAAAAGGATGTATTATAATGCATACATATTGCCATGTTTTAACTACTGTTGTTCTGTTTGGGGCAAGGGGATAAGTTCAAAATCACATGTTAACATACTTCTAAATATTCAAAAATTATCTTAAATAACCCGGTTTTAACATGTTTCTTGGATATGTGAATTAAACTGGCTTACGTTTGAACTCAGATGTGCATATCATATGGGTTTGTTTATTTTTAAATGTAAAAAGCAGCTCTTACCGATTTAAATGTCAGAATCAATAACATTTTCAAGTAATAGTCCTTACAGACTCCGTTCTTCAGAACAAAATGAACTAATTCAATTGAAACCACGTACACATTATTTAAAAGATACATTTAGCTATAGCAGCAATGAAGTGTGGGAAAAGATACCCATCGAAATAAGAAACTGTACAACAGTCATATCTTTTAAACAGAACTATAAGAAATTCCTATTCAAACTTCAAAATTCAAATTAAACTAATATTACTGTAATTTTACTGCCGGATATATTACGAATTCTGATGTTTAAAAACATTTTACAATTGTGTTTTAACTGTTAAACTGAAACATGTGTGACTGATTAGGAATGTTTCCACTGTATAAATGCATCCATCATAAGTTAAAAGATGATTTATTGTCGGTTTTATTTATGTTTTTTTCATGATGCCACTTTTATTTCAGGATTGTTTCTTTTTCTTTTCATTTTTGAAGGCCACATTGAAAATAAGTTAATGTTTTTCATGTCTTAATGTGTTTACCTTCAGTAAGTAAAGATTATTATTATTATTATAAATTTTATTTTATTGATTCTTCATTCCTAAAAGTGAAGGATTTAAGTTAGATAGAAATCGTTCCAAATCTGAGAATGTTTTTACCTTCGGCAAAATTCCTGTCACAATTGCAGGGTTTTTAGTGACAGCTGCAATTGATCAAATATGAATCAGTATTCATTCTGTGAAGCACGAGCTTTAGATCTTTTAAAGGGGCACTCCCTACATCTAGCAGATATAACATAAATTATGTGTGCAATGAAAGAAAAATGATAAATAAATACATGTTAAACAACTTCATATATCGAAAAATGTCTAATGTTTAGCACAAATAATCAACAAAGAAGCCTTTTGTAATAAATCGCATTTATTGTACAAGAACTACTTTACATAATCTATTGAATTTTTAAAGATACTACTACAAACTTTTTTTTACTGGAATGTATAGCTTTTATTTTAAGCTTAATTAAGAATTACTACTAGTAAATATTATATTATTTATGCTTTTGAAGTTAGTAAGAGTGCCTCTTCTCACAAAAAAAAGTTATGCAAAATAGTACCTTTTTAAATACAAAAAAAGATTTAAATATTAATTTTTTCTTATCAATTTTCAATTACTGATGAAACTGTTGCATGAAATATCCGTCTATTGTACAAATGTATTTACACAACTATATAGCGCAAATGCTACTTAAATAATCATCTTGCCGTGGTTTAGTTTATGCTTTATACTTTATAATGTATAAGTTTCTAAGATATATAGATTTTTTTGTTACACATCGCTTGATAATTGGCAATTTCGTCAGCCAACAATGGGTGCATTAATGGTGCTGAAAAATAAAACAAAACAACACAGTCCCTACGAACTTCAATGTAACAGCATCAAAAACTTTAGATCACGGTTAATCACACGGATGCATGTACATTAACCGTTGCAAGCCAATGGAATATGACAAATGTGAACGAAAAATGAAAAGCCATTGAAATGTAAACATGTTACAATGTAAACTATTCGAAAGCACACAGTGCCTACACGAATAATTCGAATAAGATTGATATATATGACATTCATTTCATTACTTCAGTTCTATCATCTTATTATCAGCAAAGAAAACTGTGCCTTCGTTCTGTGTGCTGAGCTGACACATGCTTAACGTAAACCACAATCTCAAAAGTGATTACTCTCCTATACGATGGTTTGCTAATGACACTTCCCTCAAGATAACCGTTGGCAACCCTACTTCTGCTGGTCTTAAACTCAATTAAGATTTTCAGCAACTGGGCTGACCAGTGGTAAGTTTCATTTAATCCATATAAAACAGAGTCACTCATGTTATCCTGAAAAGCAATTTTCTAGGCCAAATCACTCACCTACTCCGTTCAACAACACAGTTTTTAACAATGTCAACATTCACAAACATATATTTGTGTTACTTTTTAAGATAATGGATCTTGGTATGCTCATATTTCCGACATTAAAACTAAGTACTGTCAACGATCTTTTAAATTTACACTCGACAATCCCTTGAAACCATCTATATCTCCTTTATTAGGCATATCTTTGAATATCCTGATGTTGTCTGGGATAATACCACAGCTGGTGAGCAGGAAGAGCTTGAGCGTATCTAGCTTGAAGATGTAAGGACTATTTCTTGTGCGAACTTTCTTGTTTTATTTGCAAATCTCTAGGAGGAGACAGGGTTGGAACCACTCAAGGATAGGTGGTCAATCACATATTTCTTTTCTGTGATGTATCATTCCAATACTCCTTTGTATCTTTCAGACAATAATCTGCCAATTGCTTGGGATACACACACTTGCAGACTGCGAAAAAATTCAACTATCTCAGCTTGGAACTCTTTTTTGTATTTTAAGGGATTGAAATAATTATTTTGGCATTGTTTGTTAAACACTTGAAAATTGGCATAGCTGCATTTATATTTGAACACCCCTCGTATAAAACAACCTGCATGTAGTTATATTTGTCTTACAATACAGTTCTATTGCCGTAACTGTATCGTTTGTTGGAATTTTACTGCCACATGTTAGTTAACTGACTTTCGTGTTAAGGTAGAATGCGCCTCAAATATTTTGTTTGAATAATTAAAGATATTTCTGATTGAAATCCGATTTCAATGTTTTGATATCCCCTACAGTTTCTATGCTGTTGTGCTTCAAACATTGCCACTGACGTCACTTTTTGCACAAAATCATTTTACGATCATTTGATATGATAAAAAGGATGGGGCACCGGCTTACTATTTTTACAATTCCACGGAATTTTACTCCTACCCCAAACGTAGTTTTGACGTTGTGATGTATTGGGAGTTACTTTATATGTTTTCTTTGTTTACAAAGGGATAAGTTGATTTACTAACAAGCTCGTGGTTTTCAATTAAGCAAATTATATTCCAGGATGGGTAATCTTAAAAGCTACGAATTTTTATCTGCCTAAAACAATTTACAGGTTAATATGATCTTTGACCAGTGCTTTTCTAAAGCGTTTAGATCGGATTTAAATCCTCCGGTCATGTACATAATGACAAAATACGGTACCGTACCTGCAACTCTAATATAATTAATTCAGATGCTCCGAAAATATGGCGAAACCTTTCACAACCATACGTATTTCTTTTTTTTCTCTGGTGTAAAGCACCAGCAAACAAAATCTCAATTTAAAGTCAAGGCTGAAAGACAGCTACATGTAGTAACTTTTGTTTGACAATGTGGAGATTGAGATCAAATTCGCCGCCCTTAGTTTCACGTGGGAGTCTTTTGTTTTAAAACTACATATAATTTGTTTTCGCTCGATTGTTTTATTCATCGTTCTCCATACACAAACCATAATCAACCGAATCACTAATGAGTGGAAGAAGAATCTACTTTTCAGTAATGGTACACGTATTATGCGGACAAATTAACCTGACGACCTTAGCATGAATATTATTCCGAATAAATAACTCTCTGTAAGTGCGATATGACGGAAATTGTAGGTGCAATACAATTCTTTTATAATTTCCTTATACATTTGTAACCGACGATAAAGGTTGCGTGAAGAATTCAAGTTAAGCAGCATGCGGGTTCGAATCTATGAAACATAATTTTCGACATTTCGACATGTACAATGTAGTGCAACTGAACGCACATTTATATTTCTCGTTGTCTACTTATCCGCTGCATTTAATAATATATTTTTGTAAGTAGATAACGAGAAATATTTTAATGATATCCACTAACTTAAGTGATAAACGCGAAAATATTTGGCGTTATCTACTTATCAGCCATTTTTGTATATTATCTCAGATACCACTTCAAAAGTAGTAACGCCTGTTATAAACGTCTGTTCTGGTAATACAAATGAACATCAGTTTAGTGCTAACCCGAGTCCTGTGAATTGGCTATTTTCAGATGTTCCCGCAACTGACATTATATCAAATATGATAATTAAAAATAGTGTTTCATCTAGTTAAGACAATATGGAAGGAAGTGTTGCCCCTTATCCTTACAATTTCATTCATCATTTTCACCTAGATGGAAATATATCGGTGCCTCTTGCTGAGCCTTGTATAGGTAACCCATGCTCCTCAAAAGCCGTTCAGTCGGGTTTAGAACAATTACTTTCTTTAAAGGTGAAAGGAAACGATGCATGTTGGGCTGTGATGGATTGACTTACATACTTGCACATAAATGATGAATATCCGAATATTCGTTTTCAACCAGACTTTGGGCACTACGAAATTAATTTATGATAAGACGAAAAGTATGTTAAAATTTCTGTTGGAAGTCTATTTATCGGAAATTGCCAGGTTACAAATATGTTTCTAAAAAGCAACATGGCACATTCTCAATTAATTTTTGTTTAGAACTGTTCCAGAAATTCTAGTGTAAATACTTGTTATCAACGACACCCTTAACTACAGGGTTTAAGTGGATATATTCTGTGAAATATCCCAATTATGCATTAATGATGCAGGCAGTGTTTACTGGTATGCACACACTGTTTGTAGTCAGAGCTTGCATGCGTAGACATGCTAGCAAATTCATGTTTATGTCATATGTTGGTCTTTATTCAGTTTTTTATGATGAATAAATATAATTTTGTTGAAATCTCCCTTTGTCACGGTTTTATTCTCCTGTCCTCGGTCTCAGTGACTTATAAAGTATACAGCAGTCAAAGGGAAATAACATATTCATTTACAAACAATATTTCACTAACAGTCATCTAACCTAACTACATCCTTCTTTACACCGGTCATTGCATTATTCGTTTTGCAGATCGCCATTTCTGAAAGCAATGTTTTTTTCTGGATAAATTCAATATTCGTTCAGGTAAATACAAGTTTTCATATATGTTGTAAAACTTGTTCTATCTTTTGCAATTTCTGTAATAATTCAACTACATGCCTGCCGCTGTATGTTGATTTCTAATATAACATTTGTATCACGGTTGGGTAGTCAGCTCCGCCGTCACCCACCACGCAGTTTTGATACATTTACCATGTTTACATATTTGACATTTAGCACGTTGTAATTGTTTTCTGTTTTATATGCATTTATTAAAATTTAATTTGATCAGATTTATAAATACATGTACATCATACATGTAAGTCAGTTATCTGGTAATCTCTATATACCCCGTAACGTAACTCTCATATTTCAGACCCCGTATAGGCGACACCAATTGTGAGGAAGCCATTACAGAATACCATGACAACACTATAGTTAGAACAAAGGTTTCGGCTCTATTTTATGGGTTTAACCACACCAATTACAAAGAAATTGTTTCTGCGATTTTGAGACTCAAAGCTAAAACTCCAAACCCAATCAACAAGTTTCTATCTAGTAATTAAAGTTTAGATACAAGCAATGATGGAGCAAAGATTTTGTCTCGGAGACTACAAAGAAGAACATGAAAGCTTTGAT
>JAUMHA010240039.1:0-15459 GCA_032359765.1 Saxidomus gigantea | reverse complement strand
TGATAAAGATATCTATGTCGCATTGGAACACCTACATTGAATAAAAATATCTATGTCGTATTGGAACACCTACATTCAATAAAGATATCTATGTCGTATTGGAACACTTACATTGAATTAAGATATTTATGTCTATTTTGATCACCTACATTGAATAAAATATCTATGTCGAATTGGAACACTTACATTGAATAAAGATATCTATGTCGTATTGGAACACTTACATTGAATAAAGATATCTATGTCTTATTGGATCACCTACATTGAATAAAGATATATATGTCTTATTGGAACACCTACATTGAATAAAGATATCGTTGATGTAAATATGAGATTTATATTGTCTGTTATTTTTTACAGTAATGACACTGATATCATATATTTACGTTATAAGACGAAAAATGTTATAAAATTCGTGAATGAGGGACAATAGACATACATATATTCACCTTCTTGCTTTCACACATATATACATGATTTTTAACTACAATTCGACTGGATGAAAAATGAGTCAGTGGCATATCTAGAGTGTCAGTATATCTTTACCAATGTTCTTACCTAATAAAGGACGTGATTGTAGTACTACTGTCACAGCCACGTATTAAGAAACAAGATAACATACCGTCCAGCCACCGCCAGATGTCGTCATGTCACAAAAAACTTGAATATGCCCATTGGTTCTCCATGTCGCAACATTGTAAACGCCTTCGTTAGCCATGTGCTCAAAGTTAAGGACGTCCAAACAGTCAGTTAATCCTAGATACAAAGTCACTTATAATTAGTTACATGAATCTAGGTAATATCACAACAGAACGTAATTCTAAGTTAGGCCTAATCCTCATTTTTCTGCAGGTACTCAATAAACGTTATCTGGAAGACCTGCAACAGTTGTTGCAGCTTTTGAGTGACAACTCGGAAACTAAGTACATGTAATCATTACATACATCTATGAAACTCGTAAATGTTAAATTTTGTGGTTGTATGAAGACTTATTTAAGCAAGTTATTCTTCTTGAATAATAATAACAACTTCAAGCATATACAATGTATATCCTTTTCTGTTTGAGTCTTATGTATCTTTGGGAACAAATATTGATGTAACATAAAGTCATTCTTTTTGCACTTGACCTACTTATTTCGCAGTTAGTTCCTGTGAGTCCATGAGCACACAGACAAGTGTAACTGTTCACTCCATCAACACAGGTACCATTAGATCCACATAAACCCGGGTTACAGTCATCGATATCTGTAAAATATATTGCTGCACCAAATTTATGTATATTATGAGTTATATAGATTCTTGACGGGGTACATGTCCTCGTAAAGCCTGTTTGAATTGATATAACCGAGCCGTCATTTTGTCATATGTTCAGTTACAAATAAATAATTTCCGTTAAACTGGTCCGGTTTCGTTTGTATAACGTCATCAGTTCAAGCTTACGTCACCGAGACGGCAATGTTTTGGTCGCTATTTCTGTGGCGAAAGTTATATGATTGTATATCATTAATTTGATGAGGAGTACTGATTGGTGTCAGTGACAGTGCTTTTCATTTTGAAAATTTCAAAATACGACATTCAACTGGAATAATTGGAAAAGAAACTTAACTTAAATGAGATCTAATCTCCGTAATCGATTTTGTCTTGAACGAAACGAAGGCAAAGATAGCAATGTTTGAATATAAAGTAGTTTTCTAAACGACGTTTGCCGTGTTTAAAAATGCCGTTGACAAAATCGAATCGCTAGCACGAACGACGGCCATCTTGTTTTGAGCGTAAACACATTTTACAAAGCTTCTCTGGCCAATAAGAAAAGGCCAACACAACAAGGCTCTAAATGGGAGACGGTTTATACGGGGTTAATACCGAATATACGGGTTCATATACAGGATCTTTTGATCAATCGGATTTATCAAATTATTTGTGGTGCTATAAAAAGGAAATATACAAGTACTATACAGATACCGCACAAACAAGGTTATTATTGACTTACATTAAGATGTCTCTCTCTCTAACAAAATTTAGGGAAGGGGGAAATGTCTGCGGTGTAATACATGTATACATGTAGTGACGGGGTTTTGAATTGGCGGAAATGTTTAACATCCGATATAGCGAAACTGAAACCACCGCAAATATTTGTACGTATCCTGATATCATAATCACAACACCAAAGCTATATATATATGTCATAAATATATATAAACCTTTCTTACTATATGTGGCACGAATTGATATATACATGTAACTTAATTTGTATCTTAAAGTTATAGTACTATTCAGTGTTGCCTTCAAAGTCTATGAACCTCTTTAGAAAAGAATGTTACAAAAGTTTAAATTGAATGATATATTTAAATAAGTTCAATTATTTTGTTCTTATTGAATATATTTAAAAAATGATTGATGTACGTAGTAACAAATTTAAAATCCTACTAATTTGTTAGGTAGGTATATTTTCATCTCTATCGTTTAATAGGAGGATGAAAACAGTATAACTCTAACATTATCTACAAGGAGTTTGAACAATATTTGATACTTCCGCAATTTAACCCATTTGCGCCTAGTAGCTATTAAAATACACAAGTATACATTTTCAAACAACTATGCTGCTCCAAAGCGGACGACAATTATAATTTTATCTGATCTGTATTTCAGCTGTCCTGTAAGCCTTTTGGAACGCAATCATGCAAAACATTCCTCTTTAAAGAAATAGACTTGTCCAAACTGGAAATCAGAAGATCCCATTGTGAAAATCTGATTATAAATGGGTTTTGGATATCAATTTGGGAGTCAAAATACCTACGGGATTTGCGATCAATATCATTCAATGAAACATTATGATGGTACAATGTGCACAGCAATATATAAAGAATAAACTCAGTTACGTGTAACTTTAAAGTGTTCTGATTTTTAAACCGCGGTGAGGGAATGATTTCTAAAACATTATGCAATAACTATCATAAATTGCATTAAACAGTCACCTTACATTCACTCATCAGAATAGAACGTTTGTTTTACCATTGGATTATTTATTTTACAATCGAAATACAACGTACATTTTAAAATTCCACATTCTGTCGCTTTCAAATGATATTAATATTCTAGCTTAATATGTTAACATATTATTGCCATGTTTCAAACTGTCACGTATAACACAAATGTAATGCAAATCTATCTCTCCCTTTTGAGTAAAAGTGGTGCTATTGTTTTATCAAAAGCGAAATATAACGTACCTTTTACAGTTTTATTTCCGATTAAAATGAAAATCGCCACTAGTGAGCCAATCAAAAGAAGGGGAATAGCTGTAGTCAATAATCCTAGATATATCTTCTTCCGGGCACATGATCGGTTTGGAGCACCATTGGTTTGACTTTGGTCGCCACTTTGATGTCCAATATCTAATGAAGCATAGGTGTTGGGTGTGCGGTCGCCTAATGGCAGATAATTTTCCGTTTCGTCTTCCGTTACATTCAAAGTATCATAGGTTTTAGGTGTACGATCTCCTAATCGCGTGTAATGTTCCGTTCTGCCTTTCGTTAAATCTAATGCGGCATATGGATTAGGTGTACGATCTCCTAACTGTGTGTAATGTTCCGTTCCGCCTTTCGTTAAATCTAATGCGGCATATGGATTAGGTGTACGATCTCCTAACTGTGTGTAATGTTCCGTTCCGCCTTTCGTTAAATTTAAGGCAGCATATTGATTAGGTGTACGGTCACGTAATGATGTATAATCATTGTCCTCATCAGTGTCGTTGATTTCAGAATACGTAGTATCAGTTTTCGAAGGAGAAGGCATATCCATACTTAAAGCTGCGCAAATATTTCATACAAGAAATATAATAAAAAGAGTTGCTGGTGTGTTTTGTTCTGAAGATCCAAAATGATAAAATTCTAAACACTTTGATATGTTTACAATAATCCAGAATACAATTAATAACGCTTAAATTGTGCAAAACCCGGACACAATTGCTCCATATTAAATGAATTTACTTACTTAAATTTTTATTTCATAAGCAATCGTTTAAGGAAGTTACAACCTATCCGGTAAACTCTCGAAATCATGTTATACAGGAAGAGATTGTTCACTTTGTAAGGTAAACTATCAAAATTGATAATATATATATTGATCATATATGATATAAATGTTATACAGGAAGCTATTATGCACGTTGCTATGACGACATTTGCTGCAGTTTTCTATATGTATATAGGGTCAACATTTCCCTTTTACAGAATTTCTTCAAGCTAGGCACATATGGGAACGTTGTAAACGTTGAAATAGTCGGACCAGTAATTGTTCTACATTTCGGAAAAGTTACTTCAGGAAGACATTTCGGATACGAGGCAATCACTTTTTAATCGTTTATCCGCCCAGGCCAGGTAAACAATAGTCAAATTGAAAAAACTGAAAAACTGAAAAACAAACAAAAAGGCAGAAAAAAGAAAATGGCGATAGGTGAATTTGAACCGCACCTGTAAAACTAGAAAAAGCCAGTGATATAACCACTGGGCCGAGGTGATGATTGCACACTGAGGCCTTAAATAAGAAACGAATGATTAATTTCGATATAAAACATATATGCTTACATATTAATATCCGAAATGTCAACGACAACTACCAAGTCCGAAAAATACGGCTACTTTTCCAGATATGTATTTCTCGTTATAGTTTATTGGTCAAACAAAGATTAATGCGGGAAAACCATAGCAAAAGCGTCATAAGGCGGTTTTTCAGTATTTTCCCGCCTATAGGTTACACGTGAATGAAAAATAAATTCTGAATTGAATGTCAAATGAATTTACAATAACCTAAATATACCGACCAAGCTGAATTTCAGTTCTCCATTACAGGAACCATCTTGGATTTTTACTTCGGTAGTGACTAAATATGTATCCGGTAGTGACTAAAACATTTTTCGAAAATATATCTTCTATTATTGTTCAAATTCCAGCTAACAACAGGTTGATAAACTTTAATGATTTTTCAAAACTTTTTAAAAGAAATTCATCAGCTGTAACAGTAAATTTGTTTGTCAAATTTATCGTTGAATTGGCGCAGCTCTCCTAATGCAAGGGGAAGTTACCGCTGCGGGGAGTTTGTCGCGGAGCATTATTTTAAAAGCGTCTATTGACCACAATCTGTAGCGTTGTTTACTGGGCGTCATAGTGGCACTATACGAAAGGTTGTTTAGTTTATTATTCGTGTTTTTGTTTTGGTTAAACTGTAGTAATGTTACTTATTATGATTTCCAATTACAAATTAAATGATGTACTTGGTTTTCCCGTTGATAGGTAGTACTTACAATCAAATGAGCAAATTACATCGAGTTAGTATTGACACATCACATACTGCAAGTTTTTGTGAGTGATTTATTTCTACATGAGAAATCTCTATAAACTCAGTGTACACAATTAGTAGTGTGGGCGCCACCATTATTGAGCTTTGCCTAACCCGTACCATAAGGGTAAGGGCAGGTAACACCAAACTAAACAGACCTCAAAGCTAGTCTCAGCATAAGGTTGTCTGCCACTGGACTCCAAAACTTGTGAGTGTTGGATTTACAGTAATGAAGGAAAGGTATGCTATTGCTTTTCAATTAATTTCTAATCAGTCATTTAAAATTGATTGAAAATAAGACGACCACTTTTGTATGGAAACCAGCATTTTGACATCTGTAGACATTATGTATAGACATATTTGGTATTGCTATGTAAGGAAAACTACATGTACAACTGCCATGCTGTCACACATATTGCATATACAGTAAAGATCGTCTACAGCGACAAATACGAATAATAGGAGTATCATGCTACTCAGATTAGAATTTGCAAGAGTTCATGCTGGTTTTATGCACAGTAGAGCCCAATAAAAAGGGTCACGACCATACCTCCTCATATGACACCAGTACTGATTTTTCCAGGAAGCGGACTCGAGAGTGAATCGATAAGCTACAAGCTTTCTTCACAATCGAGCTAAACTAAATTAGTATAAACTAAACTAACTAAACGTGTCAGCATTACAGCATTTACTTATGTTACTGTTAAACACACATTTCTAATTATTATCTCAGTTTAAGGAACATTGTTGTTGAAATTGATATTCTACAATCGGAACACCTCGGCAGATTGCTTCGTTTGATGTAGGGTAACGGAATCTGCCGATGACTTCTGATTATGATATTCTAGTCAATTTCAGAGATGGAGTCAATGGTACGAAATATGGCTGCATCACACTCATGTTGCACTGCTGACAAAGACCAGACACCAACAAAAGATGACAAGTATCGTTTTTCTGTATCTTACACCAATTCAAGGGCCCGACATCAAGTTAGAGGGGAATGTTTATATGGTAATGATTTATAGTCCTGTTTCTCTTTTCATAGCAGATCTAAAATAGAAATTAAGTGAGGATGCCTGAAATTATCTGAAATTGAAATGACCTGTTATAACTCGTTTTTATCAGTGTGAAGGCTTAGTTCATATAGTGACCACAAAACCTTTTTTAACTGGTAACTCAACAAAACACGTTTGTGTAAGGTATAGGGAATATAGAAAACATGTGATCTTTCCTGCATATAGTTACAAAAATGAGTTTATTACAAAGTGCTGCATTGATTTTAAGTTTTGTACACATGCACCTATTCAGAGAACCATTTTGTTTCTTGAGATACGTACATGTAACCCTGAGACTAATGCTGTTAGGTATAACACTATAGCATTAACTTGATGGAGATACACAACTAGAGAAATGAATCGCTTATTATGTTTATCCTCTTCTTCAATTGTAGAATATGTTGATGAACTGATGGAGAGGAATATGTTGATGGACTGATGTAGGAAAATATGTTGATGAACTGATGGAGAGGAGTATGTCGATGAACTGATGTAGGAAAATATGTTGATGAACTGATGGAGAGGAATATGTTGATTAACTCTTTAAGAAGAATATGTTGATGAACTGATGGAGAGGAATATGTTGATGAACTGATGTAGGAGAATATGTTGATGAACTGATAGAGAGGCAGATGTTGATGAACCGATGGAGGAGAATATGTTGATGAACTGATGTAGGAGAATATGCTGATGAACTGATGGAGAGGAATATGTTGATGAACTGATGTAAGAGAATATGTAGATGAACTGATGTAGGAGAATATGTTGATGAACTGATGGAGAGGAATATGTCGATGAACTGATGTAGGAGAATATGTTGATGAACTGATGGAGAGGAATATGTTGATTAACTCTTTGAGGAGAATATGTTGATGAACTGATGGAGAGGAATATGTTGATGAACTGATGGAGGAGAATATGTTGATGAACTGATGGAGAGGAATATGTTGATGAACTGATGTAGGAGAATATGTTGATGAACTGATGGAGAGGCAGATGTTGATGAACTGATGGAGGAGAATATGTTGATGAACTGATGAAGGAGAATATGCTGATGAACTGATGGAGAGGAATATGTTGATGAACTGATGGAGGAGAATATATTGATGAACTGGTGTAGGAGAAAATGTAAATGAACTGATGTAGGAGAATATGTTGATGAACTGATGTAAGAGAATATGTTGATGAACTTATGGAGGAGAATATGTTGATGAACTGTTGATAACCTGCGTTATCTGCGAGAGGATTTCAGCTCGCTTCGGGAAGCAGAGAGAGCTTATCAGGACGTGCACTTTGCACACCCTTGAGAAGCACAGCAAAGAAGTTATCAAAGGTTTATGCAGTTCCTGCACACAAATCTAGGTTCAACGTCACGAAATGTTTGACATTTGGTGCAAACGATTATGAATTCAAATTTGAACAAATCAAGTATATTTACTGACTAGATATGGTAATTCATCAGTTTAGTACTATTGACCATTCATCAATAAATCTGGATTTCATTCCACACTAGTATTGTTAATTATAACAGTCGAATAGTTTTAAGATGAGCAGTTGAAAGCTTGAAATACTGATAATTTATATTAGTTTGTTTTGTAAAGTAATTCACAAGCTACTGTTAATTTGTTAATGTTTGCGACGAAGATATTTTCGCGAATTTTACCACTTCGCTTATTCCAAAATATCTCAAAATATTCATTCACAAAGCTTTACTATATGAAAATCCTCTTTTCGCGAATTCTATATTGAAATAAGTATGTCTGTTCACAAAAAGATGCATCGCGCGAAAATCACTTAATTTACAGTAATTGTGTAAAGTGATGTGAAAACACTTGAAAGAAACTATAGGGTTGTTCATGTTGTAAAGTTTTATCACAGTACATACCGTTTTCAGCGGAACGATTTGATAACTTGTTTGAGACTTCTCTGCTTCTAGTGACGTGTGTATTATTGACTATTCACATGTTAAACAAGTAACTGAAATTATATCCATTGGCTGTATACGCAAAAAGTATACAGAAATACACTAAACAATACTAAGTCTAGGGTTTCAAACCAATTTGGAAGTAAAGTCGCAGATTACGCCACTCTATGACGACATAACAATGTCGTTCTATTTGTAATGGCTTATGCATGCTGCTATTTATTTAACTCTATTTATTCAACAGAAGCACACATAATACAACAGACAATAATTAACAAATAGCCGTGACTGGATTGGAGTACAGATGTTTTCAACACTTACATTAACTATTTACCAAGCCATTTTTGTAATTGTAGATATCATATAAAGGACTCGGATTGACTATAGCCTGGTTTCCCACTGTACCGGTGTACTTGATACAATCGCCAAACATAAAAAGACAAAAAACACTTACCTGTATTTAATAAAAAGTTCACTAATAAAGTCACATCTAATCTTTCATTTAATCACAAAAACCATCATATCAGTCATGAAATACAAAGTCTGATAACTGTCAATGTAAGCCGCCATTTTGATCATGAAATATAGGTCAACTTCATGCTACCGGTGTAATGGTAAAAATCGTAAAAGTATGGGCAGCCATATCCTGCATTAACTTCTGTTTACATTGAACATGCCTTTACTGTCACACGAGTAACATATTTATATTTAAATGGTTTTGTTTAACAATGGAAAGTTAGATTTATCAAGAAATTTTGTAACAACTCCGAAAAAAGTTACATTTCACCAAACTGTTAATTTTGTTCTGAACAGTGTAGGCACATCACATATTTTTTCACAGTATGGTCACTTAAATATGTATGTTCACAGAGCAAGTACTTATAAATACAAGTCATTTTTTCGAAAAAACATTTTTTTGAAGTGTGTTCAGTGACCACAACATCACATTACTTAATTAACTATTGTAATATAAAAAAAACTTTTAGCTGTGAGACCAGACAGTGTGGGCTAACCATACTTCTATTTTTCCCGCCATTATCAGTTGTCATGGTGTCACATGATTTTTTATGCAAAGATGTGTTACGTCAGTAAAAGCTGCCGAACATTTTTTGGATATAAACAAATGTGTTTTGCAAGGAAATCAGCCAAATGTATTTTCTGAAAATGAAAAAAATGTGATGAATATTTCTATGTGTGCCTCTCAAACTACCACTTTTTTTGCTAAAATCTACCCTTCCTTGTCCCATTTGGCTTATTGTGATTTAATATTTACGAGTGTATACGTATATGGTTTTTAATGGTCGCAAACATTTTATCGTAACGCACAATGCTCTAATATGCGATCATTACTGATCGATCAATTTAGCAACTATATATACCTTTTTTAAATGTCGCAAATTTAAATGACATAACCAATCAGAAACGACGTTACATCAGAAGTGCGTTTAAATGATGTATCTGATGTTATTATAATAAGGTGCAGGAGTTCTAGATCTAAAGGATAAGCTGAACCGAAACGACAACATAAATGTTATCGAATGTATTGTAATAAACCTTCATTTATCGCATGTCTTCACCAAAGAGTACTGTAATAGTGATTCTTGTGTATTGTATTGCATGCCATCACATTTCGTATCTTTGTACTTCCGACACATGTAATTAGTGTGTTACCGTACTGACAACATAGTAAGCTTTACAATATTACATATTCAAAGCTATATTATATGTTTATCATACCAAATACTGAAGTAACGGAATGATATCATGAATATTTCAGACGTGCGTTAGCTTATATCAAATCATTGGCTTTGTACGATACGTATCATGTCCTTAAACAAACTCTCCTGCTTATCACGCCCATTTACCGGTTTTGTTAGGTATTTTCCTCTTAATAATGTCATTAGGATATCAAATTATAAAGATGTCCAAAAGTACTCTAAGCATATTTTTCTAAATGTTCTACAAAATAACAATAATGTAAAAGTCATAATTCGTCAATATCAAAATGCTCAAAAACAAATATTTGAAAAAAATGATTGATTGATTATCCTGATGAAGCTGTCAGCCGAAACGTTGATGATTGTATCAATCGTAAAGAAGAACACGTGTTGCTGTTGAAGTTTTCCTCATGTCATCCTAGTAAGAAATATTTGACAAATTTACTATCCGTAAAGGTTAATGTATAATCTGTATCTGTATAATGTGTAGTATCCTTGAATTTTTTATACAGAAACACTAAAGTCACTTACACCCATCAGGGCAATAGAAAACATGTGTTATTACTAAGCATTTTTATCGTATGCGTACATTTGCCTACACATGTGTACACAACGTCAAAAAGTGATTACGTCATTATTAATGTTGTTTTTTTTAAATATTTTGGCCTTAATCGTCATTTAAATAACGTTCCCTGAAACCTGAAACTAAAACCGTTAGTCAGATATAGATCAAAACATGTAAAGCTGTTAAATTTTATTTATAATACAGTTATATATAAAATATTGCATTTTTATATCAATGGTGATTCTATTAAATCATTTAATTGAAAAATTTCAATAAAATTCCAAACAGTCATATAAAGCATTCTAGCTAACTTTCTGCACAATTTTGACATTGTGGAAACATTTGTAAAACAAGTGACTCTAATGGCAAACTCAACACTCAACACAATCAGAACATAATTTAAACAATTATATAATCACACATGATGAAGCTTAGACCTAAAAAGACCTTGCCTTTTAGTAGGTTTGGGACAAGAACATTAAAATGATTTAACATGAACGCGATTTTCTATCTTTGTTTACATTCTTATTAGACTTCGTACGAAACAATTGTATTTATATAAACGATAATGTTCTTTTCTTCGACGAAAGTAGTCTTATAATAAGATATTATTTCAAAATGTTTATTTCACCCTTCTCAACATCATTTTGCTGGTTTTAAGACTTTTAATGGAGCTAACGCTGTCGTAAATCATTCCTGCCGAATAAGCCTTACTTTCCGGTGTAAGATATAGCCCGTTTAAATCCGCTGTGACACAATTATTGTACCACCAAGCGCTTTGATACGAGACTGCACAGTTGCCACTTCCGTTGTCTAAATCTCTGTCTTTGGTTGAAAAGGCTTGTCCGTTGTGGACCACACGCATTCTGTCGTCTAATACTGAAAAATGCTAAACTGTACAAATTTCAATACTAAATAATAACATAATAGTCACTTACTGGCCGATACTCCATGAAATATTAAATCTTTAGTAATAACAATGTTGTAGCACGATTATACCCTATGACCTGTAAATAATATAAAGATGTGCACCTTTTTTTAAATTCTGAAATTTTTATAAGCTTGAAGGTACTGTTTTAGTATTTTGTTGGACAAGACAGTACAACATTTATGACATTGTCTTCCGGGGATCCAGAAATTTGCCATTTATATCGGAACTGTCAGCTTATTGTGAAGTATAACGGAGAAGTTAGCAAAGAATTAGTAATTTGTACAAGGCGTACAAGGTCATGATGTTATTATACATGTAAATGATGCTGTTCGATAGTCGTGAAAATAGTCAAATAGAACGCCATGAAACATTATTGTTTTACCGAAACAGTATCTAAAACTCAAATGAATGTCCATTTTAAACGAAATTATATGGCGTGAATAATAGTACGTGTTCAATTAATAACAAACTTCATCCAGTTTACTGATTCCACATAACGCTTACCTGTTTACAATGTACAATATAGTTATTAGTTTCTCAATGTGTTGTTGTTGTTTATTTTGGAGGGGGGAGAGAAACTCGTGTAACATAAGTTCATTTTGTATTAATCAAAACTTCTTATATTTTTATCTTCTCATTTTTTTATTATGTTTACTTCATATTACTGTTAAAAATGACGAACTATATTTTAGTCACGAAATGCTTTGTATAGATGACAAATAACTCATACTGTATTTTTTCTATCATCAGCTATAAATCGTACGCAAGGGGTTGATAAATTATTTTGGACTAAGTCAGTCAAAAGATATTTGCACTATATTCAATAGATTCGGAAATAAAACTGATGTACATAGTATTATATTTTACTTATAAGTTTTGTAATGTTCTATTTTCTATGAGTATAAATCAATGCTAAAAGTCTCTTTTGTCTATAATAATCTCGTTTGTCTATAATAGTCACTTTTGTTTATATTAGTCGCTTTTAAGATTTTTTATTACTCATCCATGAAGTTTGCGGACTTCTGATTGGTCAACGATCCGTAAATAGATATTGATATATACGGGCAAGCCGGAAATATACACTTGACATAACCCCGTTACTGTACCCCATGCTGAACGTGAGCTTGTTCGCCGCATACACTACGTCAATGTATAAGTCCGTGATGATAAGTTACGTCACGCAGTGACATTAAGGTGTCATAAGGGGATTTGAAAATCTGGTTACGTTCAGCCGTTAAATAAATAAAACATAAACGGAATATTTCAATATTTAAGAAAGGGAAGGGTAATGAAATTGTTATTTGTTTTTTGACGTGATATATGGGGATATATTACCCGCCTCAACAAAATATTACCCTCGCCTAACGGTTCGGGTAATATTAGTCTAGACAGGTAATATACCCCCATATACCACTTCAAAATCCAAATAACATATAATACATTTTCCTCCTTAGTAAACTGATTTCTTTATTGCCTCATGCCACAATATGTTAGTGTCGGGAACACAACATCAGTTTTGCTATCACAGGTCATTGTAACAAATACAATATCCTAATAACCACACTCTGCACCGTATTGAAAAAATGAAGATTGATATCCCTGTTAACGTGTTTTACATCTTATCAAAACAGGTTACTGTAAACGCCATCCTAAATTATAATATGCATGTATGTTTTTAATTTTTTCATCGATGAAATATATTTTATCTATGACTGTGCTAGTAAAAATACTAGTATAACATGTATAGTGTACAATGTGAGGTTTAAGGGCGTTTTGTCAACGATGACATAACTTACGCTAATGTCTTGTGCATTTTTATAAGATTAAACACTTTTTTGCGTAAATCCTACTGACGTAGCGTTTAGGAAATGCGGGACAGAGTCAAAGTCATCAGATTCCGGCGACGTCATTGTGGCACAAAGTATCATCTTGCATGATCGTTTAACTGTCAGAGCACACAGGCATACGAAGGGAACGAAAGACGACATCCACTCCTTATCTTGTATTCATCGACGCAAGGTTACTAAACTTATAAAATTAGTTATCAATGGTAAATTATTTTTGCCTTGAAATACAGTTACTTTTCGGATGAATATTACTGTTAGATATAGATATATACCGTATATCTATTTGGTGATTTTCGTGAACATGTTTATTTTATTTAATAAGAAGAAGTGGTAAACCCATAACAGAATCTCACAGTAAGAACGTTGATATTGCACTTGATTGTCTTAAAAACATTTAACACAGGCTGTAGAATTGATTATTTCTGCAAAGGAAAATCAAATTATGATGTTTCAGATATCTAGACTTCAAATTTCAATTTATAAAATACCGTAAACTCCGTATATAACGACCTAGGATATAACGAAACTCCAGATATAAGGAACAAATTTTCTCTGTCCGAAGTGTTCTCTTTCTTTATTGTATAAGAGAATGTTATATGGTTATAACAAACTCCGGATAAAACGACCAAATTTAAATGATACAAGGAGTTAATCAGTTTAAGCAATGTCGGTAAATAGTCGTCAGATGAGTGTATTTCCAGACTCACGATTATGTCTATATACAAAGAGTAGAACAATTATGTTTTATTATGCCATAAACAAGGCGGGAAACGATATGGCGTCAATATGACGTCATATTGTGCCGCTTGACGTTAATTTAACATTCGCTTAGCAAATAACGCTTTGCATTTATTCACTTTTTAAAATCTCTTGTCATGTTAGAATCAAAATAACATCATTTTCAGCGTTGTTATCGTCTAATAAGCAACTTTTTGTCGTCATGATGTACAGTTATAAACCACTCAGGACTCCGACCTTCGTGGTTAATTACTGCACATCAAACTCCATTGTTTATTAGACAATGAACAGCGCTGGAACTGATATTATTTCATAATTCCACACCAAAATATAGGCAAAATAATGTCAAAAGTGTTATGTGGACTATTCAGGGAAAGTAAGTTCAAAGAACTGTAACATTAGTGTTGCCAAAGCAATGAAACTATAACAGACAATTATAAACTTAATCTTTATATACAGAGTTATTAGAAAGCCAATGCACCATATTTATAAGAATTATAACGTCGTACATAATGACTGAAAAAAATATAAACAAAACAGTGAGTTTCTCAAAACAGCTCAAGGGATTAAATGATCACCTGGATTAGCCAACGGTTTTCATTTTGTTGTATAAGTTGGTTTGCTGCTTCAAGCAAGTTTAACTTAACTTTTAAACCATCACTTATGACCTTATATGTTTTTGTCTGATTTTTCAGGTGTGGTCCACTTAAATCAATACTGGAGGAGACATTTGTGAGTTTTTTAGCCAAATAAATGAAGCATATAATGCATTGGAGAATTCAGTACTTCAACAGTGGTTATACACTTGCTACTCAACGATAATTAATGGATAAAATTAAAGCATCAACAATACGTTTAAGTCTACCGGCAAACGGGAAGCATTCATCGTTAACCATTAAGCATTAACCCGTTTCTACCTAGATTTTTACAATGAGATCTGCTGACATTTTGGATAGTCTATTTCTTTTAATAGAGTGTGCTTTGCAGAATTGTAATCCGAAAGGCTAATAATTTAAATCCGGATCAGACGGCATTGCATTTTTCGTCTGCTTCGAAACGAAGATGTCTGAAAAGGTAAGTTTTTAAAGAGACATTTAACACGAATGGGTTAAAAACGTACGGACTTACTGTTTAAGGAAGAAGTAGTATTTCCGATGTGCAGTCTATATTTGGAATCGTTAGACAAAGAAAAATTTGAAAATGTCTCATAAGCCTCTGTACCATTTACATCTTGCAAATCAATACGTAATTCAGACATCCCTTGGTCAGTCATTTCTTGTATGTATTTCAAACCTGTAAAAATTACAAATGGTTTGATAACATTTTTAAAACTGTTTTTACAAGAAA
>JAUMHA010239928.1:1078-15461 GCA_032359765.1 Saxidomus gigantea | reverse complement strand
AAGACATGAAATAGTTCACCAGATATAATATATATTGAAAGAGTATATAATGTTGCAACCAAAAACGAATGATGCTGTTAGGAAATGATTACCGGAATAGTTTACTGCGAATGTAAATTGAAGTTAGTTTAAATGTTTGTATTCACTCTTTAAATGTTTGCATTCAGAAAATTTGTTAAATACAGTAAAGTATAGAGTTTTAACTGTGAATAGTTTACATTTTTAATATTGTGTGACCAGGATTCTTTGATATTCTGTCCATAAACATTGTGATCGAGAGAGTGGACACTGTAAGTTTAGGCATAATTTGACCAATGAAGGGTCATAACTCTGGAATGACCGTGAGGCTTGTACTTACAATTGACAGGGGTATTATGCATATAAAGCATTATTACCAAGTTTGGTGATGAATTGATATTACTTACTCAAATTAGAGAGTCGAAACTGTCATTTGGTCTAAGGTTGACAAATTAAGGGTCAAGTGATGATAGGATAATAGTTGCAAAAGGGCCATATTTCTGTAGTGACAAGGACGATGGCCCGTGATCATAAATAAATATATTTTCCATGCTCGACTCAGTTTGAGAATGAACTATTTTTCACTTGCAGTTTTGAACATTTGAAAAACAAAATAGAAGCAATTTTGAATGTCATTCAAAATTCTGATGGAAAGCATGTATGACATATTTTATTAGAAGTACAAATGTGTTACATATTTTATTGATTCAAAGTTTGAACAAGAACTAAGTGGAGCATGAAAAACGTTTTATAATCACGTGGTCTGGCTTGTTAAGACGAAGCGCCTATAAACTTAGTTACATGTAGCTTTTTTCGTGATGACTAAGTAACAATTGCTCACGTTAGATAAGAGCAGGCACTGTCAGTCTGTCAAATTGATTATTATTCAATATTTGACCAGTTAAGGATCATAACTCTGAAATGACCAAAACAATAAGTGTTGATATTGAGCTTGGTTTAGATATTGCACCAATAAATGTTATGATCAGGTTTAAGCGTTTATGTCCATAAGCATCGTTTCCGTCAATCCGTCCGTGCATGTGTGCGTCCGTCTAATTATTTTTCGCGCTATTTCTTAGCAACTACTGGTAGGCATAAAATGAAACTTAATTGTTGCAAATATAATCATCTGAATTGTCTTCACTTTACAAAACTAATATACTTACTTCCAACGAAACTCTTGTTTGATTATCTACCAACTCATGTGTAACAAAATCCCCTTCCCTTGTAGTCAAAAATGTAAGATGATCGGACCTTGTTCTACGAAAAGGGCTGAATGTATATTGCGCCAAGTTTTAATGAAATTTATTATCATGCTGCCTGGTGGCGGGGCTGGCGGAGAGGTTTCTATTAATTGTCTTCAGCTGGGAAACGTATGAACGGTATAAAAGATTCTGGTAAATATAGAGGAAATGAGCATGTCTCGTGAGGCGGTACATGATTCTTACAATGCTATTATTATAAACCCTTTTAGTCCCCTGAAACTTGGTTTGTGTATAGTGGCCAATTTAGAGAGTATGCACGTTCTTGTATTATTATATCAAAAAACAAAAATTGTTGTTGCTTTGGCAACGGAAATAGTAAAGATACCGCAAACAACCTGGATCCTTTGATACCTCCAAAAAGTGTTCAGAGTAGTATTACAATGTAGGAGCTTTGGTATCTGGATAGAGGATATTACTGTATGATGTTTATGCACATTGTTTTATTTTTTTCGTCAGACAAACAGTTGCTTTGGTAACAGGAATTGAAAATTACTTGTTGGGGTTTTTTTTTGTTTGGAGTAAAGAATGGAATTTATTGAAACTGCATACAAAGAGAACATTCAGTGTTCTTGGAAAGAAATATTTCTCTGCCTTGCCTAGTTTTGAATTATCTCCCTTGATTTTTTTCTCCAGAGTTGCTCTCTGACAAAAATACTGAAGGAAATTTGTTCTAACTGCGTACAAAAAGGACATTGAGTGGATTTATGAAATCAAAGAACCATATTTATTCCTTGCCATTTTTTTTAATTATAATGTATCTCCTTTATATCAAATGAAAAAAAAACAAGAGTTTGTCCTCCTGTTGTCAAATACTTACCTGAAACAAAGTGACCATTCATAGTACATTAACGACAATGGAGTACAATGTACGGCCCAAAGTATTTAGTATTATGGGCAATAAGTTGGTCATATATTTAGGCAAGTATCACACTTTTCAAAACTATGGCATCTATGATTCATATTATTGTCACATAGTTTCATTTAACTGACATAGAGGAAGAAACTGCTTGAACCGATGATACAATAAACAAAGCACTGTGTCTGTGATTCGTTCCTATGTAAAATCAAAATGTAATTTGCCGAACTCTATTTATAAACATTGAAATATATTTGCGCATTACATGTATTATTGTGCTGTTCTTCAAGGAATGGTATTGTACTTTACATGACATATCTGAGTATTTATCTGTCTGATTTTTGTGAATTAAATACAGATAGATATGTTTCATCAACATCTTATAAGGCATGTCTGAATTTATCCACATCTATATTTTTTTAATAATATCATATGTTGTCTTATCGTCTCTCGTGTTGTCGTCCAATCTGGAATATTCTGTTTCCGACTCTTTAACCAAAGTGGGGTTATTCTGACTCTCTCCAGTGCCTTCAACATGTGTCATAAAAGATTCATTCACGTACATTTGTTCTTTACGGTCGCTCCTGAAAACATATAACAAAACAATATTAAGTGGTATTAGTGGTAAATTGTTTATTACTACAATTGAAAAGTAGTACTTACCTCATGGAAACAATAGCATTAAAAAGTCCCAACCAAACCTTATATAATGAACTATAATGAAATTGTCCTCTGCGCGTATCTGCGTGATGTTCCTTCAGTGAAAGACTTTAGTTACAATATAATGAAGATATGACAGAGTGATCTTTTGCTGGCAACATTTATCACAAACTGGAATTGTTTTAAGACGAGAAAATCAGAAACAATTTGAAAGTTACTGATTGATTTTTAGACCAAGATAAGAAATTAAACCAAGTTCAAAAACATGTGACGTTAATACTCACTTTCTAACGTTATGCACTTCACTGTCACCTGAAATAGAACAAATGTGTTACAGTTTCGAGCTCTGCATTTTTAATATTCGTATACGAATTTAGTTTTTTTTTTTAAACCTCAAATAATAAAACCTACGTTAATTAATTGCCTGTAACATTGCAGTCTTTGTGATGTATTATGATGTTATTATACAAAAAAATGTACGTTGTTGAGTACAAGACTGAACTCTGTTGGACGAGTACACATCTGTGAAACTTATAATGAACGAGACGTTAGCCATGTGGTACAAATACATGTTATAGAAGGATATTGGTTACAGATCATATGTTGTGAAATAAGATAATGTATTTCAGTAATATATTTGTGCAGTTTATGTATAACATACATGTACTGCTTGCAGATTTTGACACTAATCTTGAATACATGTACGAGGATTGTTCAAGTATGAATGCATGTAGAACGTTATCTCGCTCAATAATGCGAAAATCAGGAGGAAATCAAGATTATTGGGTAGATAAACATGTGAGTTTTACATTGATACCACACCCATTTAAATTCGTTCACTTTAGCTGTTTCTTTCTCTCGCTACACATTACCTACTTGTGTATACTAATACAAAAATGGTTGGAAAAGGGTCAGCGTACGCCGTTGAAATACGGTCCTATATTAGGAATCGTTGTATTCTTGGAATAGGGTGTAAAGACATTTTTGATGAAATATGTTCTGTTTTAATGAAATGTCTTTTTCGACAGTTATTCTTTGGTTGTGGGTTAGCTTCAACAGAAGATGCACCACATGGACGTCGGCCGAAAACAGCAACGTATGCCAAGATGGTTGCTAGAGTGAAAGAAATAGTTGCTACTGATGCAAGATACACCGCTAGGCCATTAGCTAGTATGGTTGGCATCTCATTAGGAGCAGCTCATGCAATTCTGAAGCGTAATTTGAAAATGAGGAAGATCTGTGCTAGATGGATTCCCCATCTGTTGACAGATGAGAAGAAAAAGGCATGCGAACAATGCGTGAAAATGTTGCTTAAACAGTTTCCAAATTACAATGCACGGTCTTTCGCAAATATCGTCACTGGTGACGAGACATGGGTTCACTTTTTTGAGCCCAAACGAAAGGGTCAGAACATAATATGGGCAACAAAGTCTGGCAAAGACCATGCATTGCAAAGCGGACCATGAGTGTCAAGAAGGTAATGTATACCATATCCTTCACAAATCAGGGTCCTGCCATTCAGGTTGCTGTACCTTAAGGCAAATCCGTAAATACGAAGTTTTACAAGACTAAAGTTCTTTGAAAACTGTAGAAATATTTCAAAAGTCGAAGACCTGCAACTGGTTTGGCCAATGTCAGATTGCTACAAGGCGTCTATTGTAGTACAAGACTTTCTGAAGCAGGAAAAGATTGTTGTGCTCCCTCATCCTCCGTATTCGCCTGACCTTGCCCCGTGAGTCTTCTTTTTGTTTCCAAGGCTAAAAATACCTTTCTGGTCGAAAATTTGTCCAGCACAAACACCTCGGTTCTGCAATATTACACTGTCTTCATAGTATACCTAGAAAAGACTATGAAAATGCCTTCAAAGATTGGATTAGAAGACTGAAACTTTGCATATCTGTTGGAGGTGAATACTATCATCTATTTTTATGTGCTTAGATGCATCCATATTTGAACATTCCTCGTACCCTTGCGAAGTGCTTTCCGATTTTCTGACGAAGACTTTGTACTCGCAGTCTGTTTCATTTTACATCAGTGGGTGTATTTTTATTAAGTTACCTTTATTTGTTCTGTATCTCCTGATCAGTAGAGTGGTATACATGGCATAAACGAGCAGTACAATGATAATTATACCAAGTACTACACCTATCACGATGGAAAGCGTGGCAGAGTCATTCTCTGTGACTGGACATTCTGGACCTTAAAATGATTTAAATAGATGCATAAAACCTAAACTTCAGAACCGGTTTAATCAAATTAAACTGAAAGATTCTGTTCATATACAAAATAACATCTGACATTATATTTAGTAATTCAGAAATTTGAAACCCAATTAGTGCAATTACTATTACTGGAAAAAAATCTTGACATTATGTTTTAGAAAGGTTGTTAAATGCCTTTAATTTGATTTCTTACAAAATTCAGCAAGTGTAGTAAAGCCGATTACACAACGATACATCAGCTTAGAGACTCAAACTCATTGATATGTCAATACAAATGTACTTTCATGTGATTGGAATTACAAAAGATATGCATTAACATAAAAGGTAACAACTGTTTTCCGTGTACAGAACACATCGAATGTACGGAATAAAGCTTACTTTTAGGAGTGGTTTTTAATTCTGCAGTATAAATTTCTCCCATGACTGTCTTCCCGCCATCAAATGTCTCGCTGTTGGCTTGTATTGTAATAGTATATATGTAACCATTCTTGAATCCACTGTGAGAAAAAATGGTAATTGTAGATGTAAGATTCGTTGTTGTGATCTCTGTTACTCCATCAAACAGTCGTACGTGATAGCTGCTCACATAACCAGTCGGGGCAGACCAAACTACTGTAATTATGTCATCATCTGCACCGAGATCACTGCTGGAAAAATCTATACCACTAGTTACACCCGGTTCTGAAAAAGAATGAAACAAAATTAGTTGACTTAAATGTCTTGAAGAGATGTATATAGTGATATCAAACTGTCTTTTTCACTATAAGTAAAACAGTTTCAGACTAAGTTTCATGGCGAACGATTGGAATGATAGGGCCTTTTATGTGCCTAAAATAAAAATTATAGGACAAACAGACAGTCAAACCGAACATAACCAGTCCCAAAACAACTTTATGCTCCTCTGAGATTGAAATGTGAAAACCTTGGCCAATTCTTCACCGGTACTGACAAAAATTACCCTGGACAATAACACTGGATGAAATCAATGGACCGAAAAACCAAAACATTGCCAGTGATATGCATTTGTACATCAAGATGTGATCACCTAAAGCGGGGTAAGTTTTGACCCGGGGGTCATGGTTTAAACAATCTAAGTGAAATCCACAAGATAATGCTACATGCGAAATGTCTAAGCACGGTGCCTTCTGGTTTTTAAGAACAAGATTTTAAAGTTTTTCCTATTTGTTGCCATGGCAACCAGAGTTATGCATGTAATGGAATTCTTTGAACGACTTTAGGTCAACATTGCAGCAAAGTTTCATCAACTTCTAAAAGGGAGCTTAGAAGGAGATTGCCTGCGAAGAAAAATTGTCGACAACGACTAACGACGGACACAGCTCACATTAAGCACTTCGTGCTCCTTTGTGTATATTAATTATAGTTCACGGCAAAACGTTCATAGCAGACAGATACATGTAATAGGCAGTTGAATAAGTTTTAAAATACTTCTTGCTCAGGGTAGCTTAATATATGTTACCCATTATCGTATGAATGTTCACAATTAAGGACATCAATATCATAGTTCCATAACATCTTTTAATGTTACGTGTAACCAAAAATTCAGTGGGAAAATATGAAGAGTTCCCTTTCCACGAAAATACACTATTTGACTGGTTTTATGTGAACTTTAAAAGTATGACTATATCTTACAATTTACATTTAAAAATTTTACAGTCAAACTAAAATTTCTTACTTGCAGCTTGTTCTCTAAATACTGATGTACTTCTAATATAATTTTCCTGTGTATCATCATTTTCCGACAATATGGTCACAATATATGCTCTACCAGGGTCGATCCTAAGTGCTATTGTTGTTGTTGATGTTGTTGAAACGAGAGTTTTGGACAGTTCATTGACACTGTTATCGTCTTTTGGTCTCCATTTCACTTTATATCCACTGATATATTGTAAATAGTCTGCCGGTGCGGACCATGACACTGTCATCTGATTGTTTTTTATTGAAGTAAAGCCGACGTTTGTCACCTGAAGATTTGTCACTGAAAGAAATTTGGAAATAAGTGTTGTTAAACTTATTTAAAGAATAAGCATATGACTGCAACCCCAAAAGTATGCTTTCTGTAAAAAATGGCAAAGGTACCTTAAGAAAGTGTCAATCTGATGAAAATGACCACACTTTAGGTGTACAAAGAAGTACAAGTGGTTAGTTTAACTGTATAGTGACATTTAAGAAAATAAAGCGTATCTTACTGCAGGAGTACGAATCTCTCTTAAAAAGACCAAGATATAGTCCAGGTCAAAAGCTGCGACTTTAAACTTTGACCTACTGACCTTATAACCACTATTGGTGATATACTGACCATACTACTCGATTTTCCCTTAAATTTTGAGGAAATGTAGCTTTTCTGGTATTGAGCAGGAAAGATTTTAGCCATGAAATTTGAGAAACTGACCTTAAGTTGCATAGTTACACTTCAAACTGATGCTTGCTGAAAAGTTCAATGAAATACAATAAGTGGTTTTGAAGATGAAAATGTCCACAATGTACAAGGTTTTCAGTTAAAGGTTCATATTACTTTGACCCTCTGACCATATATTTGACTTGATATTGATGCATCCGGTCAATTGGTGAAAATTCATTATGGGTTTTAAAAATGAAGCGTGGTTTAGCATTTCTGTTAAGCTGCATAACCTTGAGCTTTAGTTTTACCTTACTTGTTTTACATCAAATGTAGACTTAACTTCTTTCAACTTATGTTAACCACTCCAGGGGTTCTGACAAGTACCTGCTTTAACAGAAGGGATTTTGAAAGCCTATCGAAACTTTGCTGACTGAATTTTAACCTGGGTATCCCCTTCAAACCATGAGGACTTCCTTCAGCTTTGACCTACTAATGCACCAAAAGTTTGTTATTGGTTCATTTGTGGTATAATACATGAATTATTTGTTTACACTTCTGAGATAGATTATAAAGCAAATACTACTCGGGCAGGAATGTTCTGGTAATGTTTTCACTTACTTCGAGAGCAAGTTCCTCCCAGCCGCTGTCCATTGTCATCATAATGACCAGCATCACATGTGCATTTACCACCAATACATAATGCTGCTGGATCAGAGCATTCCCCTTCTGATGCTGCATTACAAGTCTCTCCAAGAGCTTTATCTACATTTAGAAAACAGGTATCTGTTTTTTTCTATGTACTACAACAAGGCTGCCTATAAATTGTTGAAAATGATTTAAAAAGCTGTACTGCAAATGTTACACTACTTATGAGCAACATAAAATAAAGGCATGTGGAAATTTTAATTGGTATAATCAAGAATATTTGGAGAATAAAACTTATATATGAATATCATATACATCAGGTCCATAGATTTGGATATTTACCGAAATAATCAGTCAGTATGTGTTTTATTTATGACCATGGTAGATACATGTATCGATATTCAGTAACAATGACATAAGATACATTAAATATTTTAGCAATTTTACTGACTAAGCTAGAGGGCCCTAAATCGTTTAACTAGGTTCATGACATCATAAAGCAAACCAGCTTCACATAATTTCATACTGTATTTTCAAAAAAAACAGGAAAGTAGGTCAGTGGGTCAAGGTAAATGTCAGCCAATATTGCAGTTGAAATCAACATGCAAAACTTGATTCATTGTATCAATTGCATTGATGAAGCTTCAAATCAGAAAGTAGGTCAGTAGGTCATGTTCATGATCAGCTTAGGTCAAAATTGAAATATGTATGCAAATTATCTGTATAGTTCAAATTTCATTGGTGTAGTTTAAAAAACAAGAAAGAAGGTAAATAAGGTCAAAGTGGCCCCAGGACCAGGCTAACTAGGACCAAACGGTATTATTTGAACAATATTGGTACAGGAACACTAGGCAATGCTACAACCCGAATATCTTAGTAAGAACATTTCTCTGTAAAGCTCCATTTTAAACAAATGATACCCCGGGCGGGTCAATTTTTACCCTAGGGGTATGATTTTAATAAACTTGAGAGAGAATCACTAGACAATGCTACATATGAAAAATAAGATTTTTAAAATTTCCAATATTTGCACATATGTAACCCTTGGGACGGCACCAATTTAGGCCCCAGGGGCATAATTTGAACAAACTTGGTAGGATTCACTACACACTAAATACATAAGGTCTGAGACATGGGGTTTAAGGCAAGAAATGCTTTGAAGATTTCCCTATATAACCCTATAACAAGGCACAATTTACGTACATATCATGACGTGTATCGTTAAATTGTATCTTAATGCCAAATGTCTTGAAAATCTGATGCTCAATAAAATTTGTGAAGTTGGAAAAAGTGAACTAAAGGATAAGGTAATTTTTTTTCATGATTTTCATGTAATGAGTTGAACTCTCAAGGTAAAGGACAACAGAACACTGTCACATAAGACCTTGGCCTTGCAGCTTTGGATGGGAAAAGTTTTGTTCAAGATTGTCCTATGTTAGTCTATGTAAAACAGGTGACATCCTTCCCCCTTTGGCAGTGTCAAGTATGACACAAGGGATATGGATAGAACGAACTGAGGACTACTAGACATTGTCACACATAAGTTATACAAATGTATAATCCTTTGGTCTTTTGGCTTTAAAGAAAAAAAAATAAAGAATTTTACCAATGTGAAAAAAGTGAATGTAACTCTTCACATAACAGTCTGATTAGGTCAACAATTAAGTTTCACTTAGACCAAAGTCTGGTCTGAATAGGCTCATTATTCAACTTGTCCAAAGGCTTGTGGCCATACACATGCTATTCAATTTTTTTTATCGTGATTGCTAAAGATTTAGCTTCCAATGTGTAGACAAGCTCAAATACAGCAGGTTTATTCATATTGTTGCAAACTTTTTGATTAGTTGACCGAGATCTTGTGGCCATATGTGTTTCTGAAAGTTTGGCCACCCTGACCTTGCCATTCCCAGGTTTTTACTTACTTGCAACACATACTGTAGAATCCGGGTGATATCCATTGTTACATGTACATGTATATGTGCTGGACTGACTGGAGGATGTACACGATGCACGTGGATCTCTGCATTGGTCCGGGTTGTTTAACACATTACTGCAAACAGCTCCAATCGATTTTCCTGATGGCATAAAATAAGAATATAATTATGTGTATGTAAATCAAATGATGCTCTTTGTTTTAATGTTGAAAATTGTTTCTTTTTAGTGACTGCAGATATACAGTAAATAAACTGCTCTAAAAACTCCTTTTATATATGCAGTTTCTTAAAACTGTAAAATAACTGCAGAAAACTGGTACATGTAATCACCATACATTTTTTTCTTGAGGACACCCAATACAGAGGAAACACAAGATGTATGAAACTTACAATATGTCACCCCCTAAACTCTGGCAAACTCAGACATAGGTTGATTTTAGGCTAAATTTTCATAACAATGACAACAAAACGTAACGTTAGAAGTGACGTTTACTTCATTAACGAGGTAAGACTAAACATGCATGATAACGATGTTAACAATACAACATTAAAATGTACTTTACTCGCAGTCAGGGCTTTACGGCATTTATGAAAGGACATAAAAAGTAAATGTTTATGTTTAAAAATTTCCGATAAAGTCTAGACCTGTATCATCTGTACTCAATTTCCTAGCAAAAAACCTGCAATTATTCTGTATGGCACCTTTGAAACAGCATATGTTTTATTTATGTTTTTCATTTGTTTATCGAAATGTAACGGTGGATTATATCCTGATAAACTCCTTTTTTCACTCAGTGAAATTTATCAAAATTTTCTACCTTGATTAACGTCAGAAAGTTTACCGAGCGTAACGAATGTCGGAAACCATACGACGATGACGTCGTTAAAATGACGTCATGTCCACTTTGCCATCTGGTGACGTTTCCCGCGACTTTCAATATTTCATTGAATCAAATGAAACAAAAGTAGAAGGGTATACATAAAATAGACAGAAACAAGTTTGGTATCGATTGAATATCACGTTAATTTTGCTCGTGAACACCATAAATTGTTGTTTTTACTCGTGGCAATGCCATTTATGAAAGTGCCACTTCTGGTGTCCATTAAGTGAAATCATGAAGTGATTTTTATAATAATATATATAAAATATATAAATATAAAATAGAAGTTTTGAAAAGTTTATCTGAAATTAAACTTGCGAACTTCATCAATGCGAATGCAGTATTTCTTTGACCACTTGTGAATTCTTAAGAGGCTTATGAACAATCCTTGTCGGAAACCAACAGTTACTGATTATAGACAAAGATGTCTAAAATGACAATAATCAAAGACCTACAGGTTTTGTAGAAGAACAGATTTAAAGTGTTTCCTTTCGGAACCAGATTTATGCATGGTATGTTATTCTTTAAACACGTTGATATATGACCATGCAAGGAACATTCCTATGAAGTTTGTTTGAATTTGAAAGTGTAGTTTTAGAGGAGATGTTTGAATGAAGTTGTTGACGACACACGATTGATGACGGACACAGCCCGGCATGAGCACGTCGTGCTCAGGTTATCTATAAAAAATAAAAACTATCTGTTTAACTGGAATTTAAACTTACTTAATTCACATTTCCTATCTGAGTTGACTTTATTGTCATAGTATGCACTAATACACTGACATTTGTACGTCTTTCCATTCTGGGTACATCTAGCATTGTTGTCACTGCAAGTGGCGGTGTCTGGTACAGCTCTACTAGGCTGAGGACAAGTCCCTCCGACTGAAACCTCTGACATAAATATTCAAGCAGTTATCATTATAAGTTATGTATAAATGTTTAGTAATCAAGACTATAAATGCTCAGTGCTAACAGTTGTCCCAATATCTCTTATCCACTTTCACATTTGGACATGCTTATTTCATTTTAGTATATGTACATCTTTGAAGGAAACTGCAGTGAAACTATCATAATTTGTGATCTAACTACTGATCTTAGAGGTATTTTGCAAGGTATTTCAATATAAAATTACAACTTATATCGACCTAGATTCAACCACCAACGATCAAAGGTCAAACATTATTATGTACAGTAACACTTACTTTTCACGCAAGATCCTCCAATGCCAGATCCGTTGGTATCGAAGTAATTCCCTGTACACTGACATACACCATAACATTCAGAATTTGTATCAGAACACTGGTTTGCCTGTTGACAAGTTTCACCCAACTTACGTTCTGTTGAAAATAAATAGTTACCTTCAAGACATATAAAATAAACATTGGTTTGTGATGATGATGATTTAAGATTGCTAAAAGGTCCGGCTGACCCTTTGGTTTCTCCTACGGTTATTTTGCCAAGACCCCAACATGGTTTGTACAAATATCTAACAATATAATTGAACAGACAGTACCATTACAATTGGTAACTTCTATTATACTTTCATGTATTTTGTGTATAATTATATCTGATTGCACTTATATAGCAGAGAAGAAGTGCATTACTTGTAACTTTTGCTCTAAATATCAATAAAAGAATTGTGTTGGTGTTAAGATGAATAAATAAGTGTACTGCACGAGATATTTTCTCGTTATTTCATTAATGAGTAATGAAAATTCAACATATCTTAAAGACTACAGAATGACATCCACATTAAATGGGCTCTTAAACCACAAGATAAGTCAATTAAACCTAATTGTATTTTAAGAAACCAAACTTCAAGTCAAATGAGTAACTGGTCAATAATTGTTGTTAATCAACCCTTTTGAGTAAACTTGACCTCAATGGTGTATTGGTCAAGGTGTTTACATAAGACTCAATATGACCGATGTCTGATACACATTGTTGAGGTATGTCCTTCAGCAAGACGCCAAAAGTAGTGGTAGTTTCTTGTTGCCTCTCTCTCTCTCTCTCTCTCTCTCTCTCTCCTGGTTAACTATAATGTTTAAAATACTGATAAATGTTCTCTTACTTGTACAAGAATTTCCACTATTGTAATATCCTGCCTTGCACAAACATTTCTGTGATCCAGAACTTGATGAACATTCTGAGTTTACTGGCTGACACTGTGATGAAGCAGTGCAGCTCTCTCCAATATTTCTCTCTACAATTAGATCAGTGTAAATTGTTTTATCTTTCTGCAAATCTATTAATAATATTGATGATTTAAAGTATGGAAATACTGATGAAAGGCGATTTCGAGAGATGAAAGCTTGCGAAAAAGCTTGCGAAAACTGAGGTAAGATACGGCGCTATTTAAGCAGTTTAATACCTCACACTTCTCTGGTAAAAATCAAGTTTAATTCATTAAAAACTCATGAACAATTAATTGCAAACAGAAGTTTCAAAACTGTATCATCATTTTCCATAGTCTTTAAACCATAATTGGATTGTGCCCTCCAACAACAATTGGAAATATTTGTGTTGGAGTGTTATGAAGATATAACTTTGATTTTATTGCACAATATTGATAAGCGTTTGAAAAAAGTTCCAATAGTTGTTGTATGGAACAATCCAATTAGGGTGCAAATTTATATACTATAGAAGGTAATCACTTTCCAAATACCAGCAAATTCAAAGCAATATAATATAAGTATGCCCTGGATGCAAATGAATTATTTTCCTGCTGTTATAAAACACTGATAAACAATTACTTACTTGTACAAGTATTTGAACCAGTGTAATATCCTGCTCTGCAAGTACATTTCTGTAATCCAGAACTTGATGAACATACTGAGTTTTCTGTTTGACATGAACATTCTGAGTTGTCTGTTTGACACTGTGATGATTCAGTGCAGCTTTCTCCAATATTTTGCTCTGTCAAAGAGAATGCAAATTTTGGCTTCATTGTCTAATTTGCCAACTATTCCAATGTTTCACGATCGGAATTCTTATCTTACAATAAATATTATGAAATTTCTCAGGCATACAGAAACAGTGCTATATTGCTTGGTAGTATTGTAATTCAGTTAAGTTACAACAGTAATAATATTTTTAGTCAAGTTTTACAAAAAATAAAGATCGCTGGCCTAAATCTCTCTCAGTAATTGTGACCAGTTTCATTGTACACTGAAAGACATTGAATGCTGTAAAAAGAACTCAGTTACAATATTGTTGAGTAACTTGAGGTAAACACTCGATCTTGTTTCCTAACTAGAAGGCACAAATATATATGCCTAGAATATAATTACATGTCTCTGTTTATAATGTTTTCTGTCGCTTAACGTAATTAGTTAAATGACTTCTAATAATTCGAAAAATATATGTTGTTGCTTAGTTATACACATGTAAGAAAAATAGAGTAGCGACATTTTGACTTTGCAACGTTGTCATGCTGGTTTCCAATTTAGTCATAATCAGGGACATCTCAAAACTACAAATGTCGTAAGATACAAATTTGTCATGACATTCTGCTGTTTACATCTTTTGTATATCAATATAC
>JAUMHA010239927.1:0-16001 GCA_032359765.1 Saxidomus gigantea | reverse complement strand
CCAGTAACAATTTTGATTCAAACCAACAGACAGCATGGTGTCGCTGCAACTTTAAAATTTGTAAAGATGCCTTCTTCGGTTGAAAAAGGAAATATTGGAAAAAAAGATGAAGAAAACAAGGGATCTTTTTATCACTCATCAAGAAAAATATTCTGATACACTTTCATGATTGGTTAAATACAAAATGACTGTGCTCTATCATATTCACAAGCGTTTTTTGTCATGGTGACCTAGTTATTAACCTCAGGTGACCCAGATCCAAAACATCAAGACAAACATTCTGATCAATTTCCATCAACACACTTATTCTGGCCAAGTTTCATGATGATCCAGTGCAAAATGCAGCCTCTACTGCACACACAAGGTTTTTCTGTGATTTGACCTGGTGACCTAGTTCTTTACCCAAGATGGCCCACCTACATTTCATCACGACACAAATTCTGACAAAGTTTCATGAAGATACAGTGCAAAATGTAGCCTCTTTTGCATACACAAGGTTATGTGTGGACTGGACAACAGACAGACAATGGACATCAAGCAATTTGTTCACTTCATGCTCAGGTGAGCTAAAAAATCCTACATACCTCACACACATTCTAAAAACATTCTACTAATTTTTTTCTATTTCAATGAAGACTAGCAATCATTTCTAAGAAATTTCATGAAAAGTATGTTTTGCTTTGTCATTACTTGTTCTAACAAAGAAAACTGACTTTAAATGAATAAGCCAATCAGTCACTAACAAATTGCAAATTGTGTACAAGAAAATCAATAGCTCTTAAATCATTAATCATTTCTTGATGTTAATATTGAATTTCATGATCTGGTGTGTTGATTACCACCAATCATGATTCACTTTGATCAAAGTCAACTGGATGCTTGACGTTTATTACATCATTGTCACATACAAATATATTCACAATTAAAGAGAAATCAAAAGTAACATTAATACTTAATTTGTATACATGTATAATATTTCTTTTATTAATCATATGCTTTGTATCTAGCCTTCATGCCTAAATCACTGCACTGAAAAATCCTTCACATTTATAAAGAAAGTAAACCTTAACCTGCATTAAAGTGGAAAATTTGAACAAAAAACTGCTACTTTAAAATAAAGTCGAGAAAAATGGTTTTTAACTACATGTAGCTAAAAATAATGGGATAGGTTACTGCTGGAAAAATATTATACTATACAAAATTATTTTTAAACATAAGTGAGCTCTGATTTCCATACCAGAAATTGGATGTTCTAGTTACTGCCTACTATAATTGGTTTAGGGAAGGGACAATAAACAGGATAAGTAGGGTCACCAGAATAATCTGAACCTTACCGGTACATGAAATACGACTGCATTGTCCAAAACACATGTACATTCTCACTGAATAATTGATTCCTTGCAAGCTAATTCAATCATTTCAATTATATTCCAGCAAAATGTAAGTCTTTAATTGCTGAAAACTTAATTAAACATGTAAAAGTTTCTTACTGGAGCGAAACTTAATTATGGGCTCTAACTGTTAAAAGACAATTGCTGACAAGAGAACGATTAACTGCTGGGAATCTGTGCAGGTTTGACAGATTTATGGTAGAGAACTCTTGGGAACTGTTGCATGTACATCTCTTTTGTTTAAGGTTTGGGCTAGATTCTAAGTTTTTAGCAATCTCAACAGACAAAAGACTATCATTTTAAGGTAAGTTTTGGATCAATTGTTGTCTGAAATAAGCAAGGAAGGGTTTGAGGCCAGGCAGCCCAAAATAGTGAGAGCAAAGATGTGGGGACCACGCAAAGCTCCTTATAAGTCTTTCAAATATAAACTGTCCAGTGGTTTAGGAATTGGCCTTGGGGGCAGAAGGTAGAATGTTCAAATTCCAGTATTGGTCCATTCTGATAATGTTGATAGAGTTAATATTTCCTATCTCTCATATTCTTTACAAGAAATTTGTGCAGCAACTTATATTTCATTTCAAAGGAATAATAGAAAGCAGGATCAATTCGTGAAATCATGAATTTTCCCAACACTAAAGTTACTCATTTGACATTTTGCTGAGAACATAATGTCAACGTAAAACTTCTTGAGAAACAGGACAAATATTCCAGTAAATACCCCAGTAGTCTTAAAGGCTTCCACTTGACATTTATTGCATCACCACAAACTCAGTGATATTTACTAAGTTTATGCAAACATAATCCATAATAGCATGTGTAGGCAGTCTCAAATAGGAAAACTATAAAACCACTCTGAGAAAGGAAAATTTTAAAACCAGTCTGAGAAAGGGAAATTATAAAACCAGTCTGAGAAAGGGAAACCATAAAACCAGTCTGAAATAGGAAAACCATAAAACCAGTCTCAAATAGGAAAACCAGTCTGAGAAGGGGAAACCATAAAACCAGTCTCAAATAGGAAAACCATAAAACCAGTCTAATAAAGGAAAACCATAAAACCAGTCTCAAACTGGAAAACCATAAAACCAGTTTGAGAAAGGAAAATTATAAAACCAGTCTGAGAAAGGGAAATTATAAAACCGGTCTGAGATAGGGCAACCATAAAACCAGTCTGAAATTTATAGGAAAACCATAAAACCAGTCTGAAATAGGAAAACCATAACACCAGTCTCATAAAGGAAAACCATAAAATAGGGCTGCAACGATTCAGGCACCTTTCGGTTCTAAGGCAGTTTCCTTGGATTCAGCCTATTTCTTAAGAACATATTATTATGCGTGTATATTATGTTCTGTGATATATAATGTGTTGGTGTATATGTGTTGCCCTTTATTAAATCAGGGTTCCCTCTGGCTAATAGATCTATAATTTGTGCAAAGTTTGCACATGCTGTCAAAATAGTATTATTTTATATATAGTCATATTGCACTGCCAAAGTGCTTAAAACTATGTGTCATTTTGAATTTTTGTCACCAAAACAGAAAAATTGCCTCCAAAGGTGTGATTTTATCGCATTTGAGAACATGATGACAGAATCCTGCTTTTTGCACTTGGCAAAAGTGTTAACTTTACATAAGTAGTTTTTTAGTCCGAGGATTCATTCCTCTACATGTAGTCTGGCTGTTGGCAAAAGGTGTTTAGGAATTACTGTATGTATTTCTGAAATGGAACTGTCTTTGGGACCTGTAGCTGGACACATTGGGTAAAACATAATGTGACACCTAAGCATTGATGTTGTAAATTGTAATATATCTCAGCACTTTGGCAAGTGTTGCGTGGACTTTTGAAGAAAACAGTTCTGTGGTGAAACAAATATTCTAACATCACTCACGATCTGTCTCTATATACAAAGAGTAGAAACATTATGTTATATTAAACCCTAATCAACGCGGGAACCGATATGCTGTAAACATGACGTCATATTGCGCTGCATGACGTTAAATGAGTGTTCGCGTAGAAAATAAAGCTTTGCATTTATTCACCTTATGTAATGTCTGGTCATGTTAGAATCAAAATAACATCCTTTTCAGCGTTGTTATCATCTAATAACAATAATTTGTCGTACTGATGCACAGTTATAAACCGCTCAGGCCTTCGGCCTTCGTGGCTAATTACTGCGTATCAGTACTCCAAATCATTGTTTATTAAACGACTTACACCGCTGGAACGGATGTTATTTCAAAAACAAATGATTTGAAAGGCAGCCTAGTTTGAATTCCATGCCATAAGACTTGATCTCTTTCACACCCAAATCGCATTATCTTTTTCCTTTTTACTAGAAGTGACGACTGTTTGACAAGTCCATTAACCCAACCTGACAACATAAACTAAGATAGATGTGTTGAGCACTTGCAAACTGACCATAACTCTTGTCTAATTACCCATTACCAGTAGTCCCGTCTCATTTTCCCCAAGTAATCCGGGAGCAAAATGTCTCAGAATAATGACTAGCCCCAAACACTAATGGTATCAAAGTGACCAGAACCTCCAGAACATTGCCAGAATACAGGATTAAATGAAATGAACTGTCCTAATGGAATGTCTAAAATACAATAACACTAGAAGTACTTCAAAATTATGTCTTCTTTTATATTCCAGCATTGGCAAGCTCTCCATTCATAATCAAATGAATCACTACAAATTTATTTCTTAACAATGTCAAACATGTCCTTCAAACTGTTGTATGCCTTCTTTATGACCTACATTACTACTGTATCTTTACATTCTATTCCCAGACTATGTGGCTGCTACAGAACCATGCATCACAAACAGGAAAAGCACAAGTTGTTGATGAAGTCAATGAGCCATCCAGGCTAGATGTAGTCAATGAGTCATCATGGCTAGAGGGTAGTCAATGAGCCATCCAGGCTAGATGTAGTCAATGAGTCAACCTGGTTAGATGAAGTCAATGAGCCATCCAGGCTAGATGTAGTCAATGAGCCATCCAGGCTAGATGTAGTCAATGAGTCATCATGGCTAGAGGGTAGTCAATGAGCCATCCAGGCTAGATGTAGTCAATGAGCCATTCAGGCTAGATGTAGTAAATGAGCCATCCAGGCTAGATGTAGTCAATGAGTCATCATGGCCAGAGGGTAGTCAATGAGCCATCCAGGCTAGATGAAGTCAATGAGTCATCATGGCCAGACGGTAGTCAATGAGCCATCCAGGCTAGATGAAGTCAATGAGTCATCATGGCCAGAGGGTAGTCAATGAGCCATCCAGGCCAGATGAAGTCAATGAGTCATCATGGCCAGAGGGTAGTCAATGAGATATCCAGGCTAGATGAAGTCAATGAGTCATCATGGCCAGAAGGTAGTCAATGAGCCATCCAGGCTAGATGAAGTCAATGAGTCATCATGGACAGAGGGAAGTTAATGAACTATCCAGGCTAAATGAAGTCAATGAGTCATCATGGCCAGAGGGTAGTCAGTGAGCCATCTAGGCTAGAGGGTAGTCAATGAGTCTTCATGGCCAGAGGGTAGTCAATGAGCCATCAAGGCTAGAATGTAGTAAGACTTACAGATCCAACATATATAATAACTGAATTGCTTGAACAAAATGATAGAACTGCCTGATTCACCACAAACAGCATCCATCATACAGTAAACGAGCCTAAATAAACACTTAGTGCTACAGATGATCCATATAGTCTAAAGTAAATATTCTGAGCATAAACCCTGGTAACAAACAGATTCCTATAAAACATGAAAGTAAGTGAATAAAGCAGATGCTTCATATCAAATAGTCTTTGAAGAGAAAAAACAAGGTTCTGGTTGGATTTTTCAAGCACACTAATTACATTCTGGAGGATTTTTTCTTCTTGTTTTTTATTTTTCTTGATACAAGGTTTTTCTACAAGACTGTGACTTGCTTAATATTCGCTCCTCCTACGCTAGCATGTTATGCAGTTAATACACTTCCACAAATAGCTTGTAAACAATTATTCAGATCTGCATTTCATCAAAGTTTTATACCCTGCAGATCTCAATCTTTCGAATTAAGTGATAAATTTTCTGTAATAAACTGAGCAAACCTGAATAATAAACTGAACAAAGCAATGATTAAACTTTAATTTATACATAATCATGACAATTGACAGGAAGATTTTAAACAGTACACATGGACCAGTGTCTGGTTTACTCTACAGGTGTCTAAGGGAGCTAGAAGGAGTTGGCCAAAAGGGAGACTTAGGAAAAATAGTCTCCCAAAGTTTCAAAGATTCTTCCTGTTTTCATAACAGGTTGAAGTGGATGTATCATGAATATGCTATGAAAAATATTGCTTAGGCCAATGACTTCTCTGGGAATTTCAATTGAACTGGAGAAATAGCACAGACCAGAATGTGGGAATGGACAGATGGTATTCTATTAAATTGATACTTTTATTGGCCGCCCTATTGTTTAAAGCCATGTATGAACACCAGAGATTAACCAAATATTAAGTTTCAGAATGAATAAAATTGAGTGTTTTCTATTGTTGCATTGCCATCCAATTTTGACATCCAATTTTATTAGGTAGGGGAGAGGGAGGTGGGGGGGGGGGAGGGAGACTAATATCCTTCCTGGGGGAACCTTATCCTTCCTGGGGGAACCTTGAAAGTTAAACACTGACAGTTAATCCTTCACCAAACATCCACAACCTTAAAAAACAGATTACATAATAATCTGTTTAACTTGTGTAATTAAGTTGATCATGTATTTATCATGGTGATTTAGTATACTGTGTCTAGACTCTCAGCTATAAACTCCATGTAAAAACTATCACAGCAAGGTGCCAGTCTGATCTAATGGCTGATATTTTTAGACAAGTAAAATACATTAGAACTTGAATTAATGTAAATACAAAAATACTAGAGACTGATTACTGATAGAGCTGGTAAGGTTTGGGCAAATATAATTACATTACCTCAGGCAATTAAATACTGTTGATAAGGCATGAAGGAATGATGAGAGATTAGATTAGAGTACTGACAAATTGATAGTTGAAGCAAGTGATGCTGAGGATATATAGCTACTTTGTAAGAGGAGAGAAATATTGTACATCAAACACTTCTTAGCATCAGTGTTGTTTAGTTTGTTACCACTCTTGAGAACTGGTGTGGTACAAATCAAAAATTGAAATTTTTCTGTCAAAAAAACATGAAATTGGAAAAACATCATAATTAAGTCTTTTATACCATTGGAGGAGGTCCTTTTCCAGACTTGACAAAAAATAAACCATGGCAAATCTAAATGCTACCCCTTTCCATAACACTTCTACCCGCAAATATGTGGGGGCACAACAATGGCTGTAGACTATGAAACTGAAACACCTGTCCAATTTAGAAAATTCAAAAGTATGAAAATGGCCCCTTGACAGTTAATCATCTAACTGCTCTATCTGCTTTGTTTACAGGCAGACACAATACTTAGCCGATCAACCGCCTCCCTGTTGCGATCAACCGCCTCCCTGTTGCGTATGTGAGTATACTTTACCAACCGTATGAACCATGACAGACAAAGAATCTACTAACCATACCTTCGACAAGAGTTAATTGCTAATCATGCAATGTGCAATATACATCTGCAGTCTGCAGTAACTATCAGACAACATGGTTCTCCCATTACTCAACGGAAACAAGGCTTTCTCACTGTCCTAGCATGACATTATCAAAAGTTTCAAATCTCAATGGATTCTGAAGACCACATGGCCCATGTCACTGAATTACTCCCAAACACTGCAGGTACATCTGCACTGTGGATACTTGGTTAAATCATCCGAACTTAATTTATGATGTGTATTTATAAGTATTACAGCTCATTTATGATAATGTGACAGTGAGATATATATAGATACATGTATACACTAGAATTACAATCATTGCAGGATAAAAGGTAGGTCATGTGTGCAAGAAGATTTAATATCCAATGAATTGACACACTCTGCTGCCTCACTACCACATTACCCCGAGTGCACTGTAAGCTAACTGTACTTTTTGGCTGCAAATCAGATCCGTTTATGATTCCATTTTAAAGTTTTGATGAAAAAAAACACCTTCATGAATAAAAGTTCCAAACAAGGCTAATCAGGACAGATGACACAATGGAAAGCCCACACAGACAACTGGCATTAAGTAAATCTTGAATTACAGATCCTGTATGGCATAATAATATGTTTTGAAATTGGTTCTTAACATATCTTGTTAAGTAAACATGCACTTGAAAAAAACAAGATCTGAACCATTCCCTCTGATTTATGCATGTAACCACTCCAAATCTCCCATAATCAAATAATCAAAACCATAAACTTTCTTATAATTCTACATCTATTATGCAATTTTAATCCATTTGAAATAAATGGAGTGCCATTAAGTGTTTAAAATCACTTAAAAATCAAATTACACAAAAGATAAAAAGATAAAAATTGGAAGATTTCAGGCAATCAAAGCATTTCTCAACACAAAATAACTAGCATGAATTGGTACAGTTGTTACCCTTTCACAATCTACTTCTGTATAATTTTGCTTTTTAGTGGAAATACAACAAAGAGTGCTGGGAACATCAAAGAACAGAAACACTGGTGTACAAATAGAAGAAGTTGATAAAGAAGGAGAGTTCATTGAATTATTTCATGTGACTAGGCTTAAAAGTTAAAAAAAAAAACTATAAATAAACTTCCAAGAGTGTTCACAAGAATTTGTCTCTTTGACTGCACATACAGAATGTACACTCCCAGACTGTGAGCCGTGTCTTAAATCCTGGCAACAAAAATGATGGTGCAAGAAAATGTAGAGTCTAAATACAGTTCTATATGTCTTTTTTTGATAAATCACAAATCTATGTCTCGCATAACCAAAATTGGCTACAAAAAAGTTAAAATTGAATCAGCAACAACTTTTAAAGAAAAATTATGTTTTTTTTGCTATGCAAACTGCGCCACATGGAAAATTGGCTCAAAGAAAAAATGGACCAGTGCTAGCCCTGCCTTGTGTAGAGTGAGGTTAGCATGCCACATTCTAGTATAGACCCCTACTTTCAAGCATTTGTGCGGCTGGGGGGGTTGGGGGTCATTCTTCTGGGTGTAGGTCTGGTTATTTGTGGGTGCAATGCTCAAAAGTGTTTGTGGTTTTACTTACTTAATTTTTTATTTCACATTCAAAAGCATAAATGAGACCAAAAACAGCAATTTTGTTAAACAAGGGGCATTGACGCATGACAAACTGGTCAGATTTAACCCATGCACAAAGTCATGAAAACTGAGCAGCAACTTATGATCATACATATTGTGTCCAAGTTTAACTAAGATTGCTCTAGACATGCGAGTGCTGGAATGTTTTAAAACAAACTTATTGCAGACAAGGGACAACAGAAAGCCACCAAACCTGATAGCTCAACATGACCATCAAGTGTTCAAGTGAACTGAAAGCATTGAACCATAACAAGCCAAATAATACAGGACAAAGACCTAAGTCCACATAATTTTTCCCTAGGATGTCAAGCATCTAATAAAGCAAACTGCTATGTTTTTCTTACCTGCAGTGATTGAAATAAGTCCCAAAAAGCAGCACACTGTGATCAGAGACCAAGCTGGTACCTTTTTCTTGCACTTGGGCCCATTTTGTTCTTTTAACTTCTTTCCCATACTGTCAACTGAAATGTCACTGTACCTTCTGCGTGACAAAACATGTACATATAAACCAAAATTCCGTAAATCCTTAAATACGAAGTGACTAAGTGCGGTAATTCCAATCTAGAGACATACTGTCTCACTCTACGTTTTTTTCGTCTCTCCACTGAAGTGAGATCTTTCATAAACTATTGGAAGACATGATTTGCTAGGTTACATCTTTTCTGCTCAAGCGTCCAGAAATTGTTCTTGTCAATTTATGGATATACAAAATATATTGGATCCTGTGTGCCCCAATATCTCTAACTGTGATGTGTGGTAAATCACAATCTATAATATTGCCGGATTTTTTTCTTCTTTTTTTATATCAGTAGTTTCCTTTATTCCCTTCTTACTATAGAGGAGGGTTAATGAAAATCAAACACACCAAACTAAAGAAATGAGAAAATCCATAAATGTATGCACTGTAGTCCTTTCACATTTTCTTTACATTTTTTAAGCACTTTATTTCTATGTGAATTATAAATCCAGGGAATCTCTTTTGTTACGTTTATCCTTGCTGTCGGGATGCTTTTACTCGACGTGAGACGTTCTTCTTGACTACACCATTTTTTTCTAATATGTCTTCTTCAACAAAGCCATTTACAAAAGAGGCCAGCACTTTATCTTATTAAAACCTGAAAAAGAGAAAACAAAAAGTAACAATCTCTCACATCAACTGTCAAGAGAAGCAACACTTGTTCTAGACATAGCATTTTTTTATCCCATTTCATAACACAAATTCTGAAGAAATTTCCTAAAATACTCCATGTAGTTCTCTGAAAAACCTAATTAGTTTATCTTCAATAATTTCTGAAACATCAATTATACGGCATCTGAAATTTGCTGACAAATCTTTTTTTCCTCTATTATTTTTTATATTTAGCTAGTTGTCTTCCACCATTCTATTCTTCTGAAATGTTGGCAGAAATTGTCATTTATCTGATTAAATTTGCAAATTTGAATAATTGCTACAATTTGACCATGTCATTTACAAATCATAATGTACATATTAAACACAACAATTTAAATACATGTACTACTTAGAATTATGTCCCCTTTCTGGTTTGAAGCATGGAGCAAGTTTATATTTCCTTGATCAAACACATTTCCCCACTGTAAGAAATTTTTTTATGTATCTTTACTAAATCAAAGATGCTGCCTGCCATTTAAGGTGTCTGCAATCATAGTTATAAGAATGTACAAGGGCAATAACTCTGGAATCCCTGTTGGAACTGAGTTCAGCTGCATGTACTGTGTGCATATTGATGTAAAATGAAGTAGTGGCATAATCAAACCAACCAGTAACAACATTTTTCAAGTAGAGTTTCACCAAATTTGGATGAACTTTCATAAATATGGCTGGTTAATCCATGGATCCAATCATTTTCATGTCAGACTTTTCTTCAGCAGTTCAGCAGCAATAACTGAGATTAACTAAAGGTATTGGGACAGTTTTATTTGGATACTTTGCACTAATTTATTGCAGCTTAAACTGGGTACTGGTCAAGTAATGCATGTAGCTATAATGTTGACAATATTTGCAGTACATATTTTTAGCTCGCCTCCCACCTATATCTTAATAAGGCCAAATAAACATTGCAGATTTTTTATAAATTTTTGGATACATTTTAAACCTTATGACTGACTGCAAACCCATTTACACACCGAGGACAGACTCCAAGCTAGTCTGACTTCTACAGCCTCAGATCACACACAAATAAATACAATGTAGATAATGGGCATTTTTAGGGGGTGTTGAGGATTGTATGTTAACTTATGATAGCTAGAATTGTCAACTTTGTGAGGAAAGAAATGTGTATGACATTGTCTAATGTTGCTTGTGAAATGTCCTGGGTTCTGGTAAAAAATAGATCTCTGCAGACAAAGAGAACTTTAAGACGTAAATAATGGCTCCATATATAAGAGACTGATAAAAAAAATTGGACTCATAAAGGCAATATAATGTACTTGTTTTAGTACTGTTTCCTTTTACAGTGTTCACTACTGACCAATGATATTGTTTTGCCATTTGCCACTGTTTCCCTGTGCATTGAGTAGGGATGTTCCATGCACTTTGGATGGAAAATGTCTTATATTTCCAAAATATGAATCACCAAGCTGTCACTGCAAAACACACTGAACTCTCACCATATGATACTAAAATACTGCGATGTTTCACATACCAAATCCCAGGGGCATGTTTAACATTCTATCCACTTACACATTTTGTATATATATACCAGGCACATAAAATCCCGTGCAGCTATAAGACACTAAATAGACCTCCAATAAAAAGCTCCTCCTGGTGTTCCGTTCAACAAGGAAGTGCAACAGGAAGCCTGGCGCAAGGATGATTCCAGATAAAAACACTTCGGCATGTCTCCCTTCTTCACATTAAACTTTAAGATCATATCATTAACAAAAAAAAGCTTCTCACTAACCATGGGAATTTCCAGCACAAATACCAGATATAAACTTCAATAAATCCAACATCTTTATTAGCACTCTATACATTCTATGTTGTTAAAAAATAACACTGAATTATTTACTGAAATCACATGTAAGTACTGAGAGTAAAAGGGAAAATGGTGTATGGTAAATAGTGAATCAGGCAGAAGGCTTATCAGATAACTGCTGGGCAGATCAAATCTCTACTGACTGCTATAAGATAAAACACAAAGTGTTACCAGAATTTTCTTCTCAGAGCACTTGAACAAATATATATGTCAAGGTATAATGGCATCTTAACAAAGAACACTTAGATTAATAAATTTCTGCAGTTTTTTCACACATTTAGACAGTTTTTGTTGTTTAAGATGAACAACAGGCAAAACTGCTACATTATTCTCAAACACTGTAAAAAAATTAACTGCAATCCTAAAAGATGCCAATCAGCAAGTGACGGACGGACCAACAACCAACAGATCAACTACTAACAGACAGACAGACGGACCAAATACCAACAGATGGACGGACTAACTACCAACACACCAACTACCAATACTTCCTAGAAAAAATCATCCCACAGAACTTATGGAAAGCATTTTGCCAAGGCAGCTGTTATTTGTGAATGAATTTATGATGAATGAAAACTGGTTAATTATTTGTTGTAACTGATGTTTCAAATCATTCTTTTGTGGTTTCTCATCACATCTGCAGTTAAAACAAAATTTATGTAACAATTAGGGTACAACTATAATAAAATGGCAATAAATTTCAATTTAAACTTGCTGGATTTTCCATAAGGGCTTCAAACAGCAAAGAATTTCAGAATATGAAACAAAGAATTCTGCATCCCCGCCCCCACTCCAATGAACAGCAGATTCTTCACGAATTTAATGCCAGATCTGTTTAATAATTATGTTCCTGCATGGTTTAACATCCAGTCTAGCTCTTCTGTACTGATACAACATTGTTAACAACACCCCCCCCCCTCTCGCCCGACACTGTTGATTTACAGACACAGTCCTGTATCTCCCCACTCCCTAAAGAATCTTACTTTTAACGCAATCTGAATTGTTTCACTAAAACACATGAATTCCTACATCTCTTTCTCTTATCTGAGGAAACTACCAAAAGAGAATTACCTTCTTCAAGAAAAACAAAATGTTTACCTTTTGATAAATGAGGCATGACTATCATGTACCTCTTACCCTCAATGTTTACTGAGATATTCCAATGCACTTAATTATACAGACATGCCTTACAATACATGCACTCAACTGATCTGTACACTCTCATGTACTTTCGTAATTTTTTCAATCCAAACAATTTCGAAAAATTTACAATTTCCAAAGTTTTATGACATAATGAGAATAACATATTTTCAAAATGGTGTACATTAAAATCTGTTACATAATTATCTGATTTTTCTGTCCCTTTAAGCTATAATTAGTATGTCACATGACAATGTCATACATGTATGACTAATGAAGGGTAATAATTATCCAAGTGTGTAAATGCATGTGGTTTGAACCACTAATTAATCATGCACACAATTAGGTGTTGAAACTTTTGATGAATTTTGTGTGTTTTCAGCAATTCTAACATTCATTTTAAAAGCCTATGGGTATCAAAGTATATTTTATTGTTTGTATTCTATGAGAACTGAATCACTGTGAACATCAAGTAAAATCTGAACTTTAACCTTTACTCTGCTGGTGACAACTAACTGGTCCTGCCTTGAAGGTTGGGGAGGGCACTGACCATGATCTACACTGTCCCCTATTCAGTCACAGATCTTTCACTGAAGATCACTTTGCACTTTTTAAAGTGCTGTCCAAAAGTCTGTTTTTAAAATTATGGCAAGTATTAAAGGGTAAATCAATGAAATTCTGCCAATCCTATTCCAATTGCCAGATAGTACTTGAGTTATCACGTAAATCAGTTTTAAGTTTTTATTATGGCATTAACACAACCGTTCTATGAAACACATTGTTGAATCTGACACTGTTTTGTCTATTATCAATGTAATATCCATCAAGCTGTCAAAAACTATGATTATCTCCCTTGAAATAGATGCCTCAGGCATTTGAACAAACATTGCCATATGTGGTATCAGATTGCATGAGAAAAATTTCATTTCGACATTTTATAATTATAACCAAGTCTCTAAACCCCTGAAGTGATTTTGTTAGTTTCTATTTTCACACTTCTATCAAGTTTTCTAAAAATTAATGGCTGATTCCAGGAGAGAAATGATTTTATTTGCGTACATCTACACTCATTCAATTAATTCTACATACAATCTGTACTGGAACCAATAATTATTTAACACATATATTGTACTTCCCTTCTTAATCTTGATTTAGGTAATAACATGCCTCTCAAATTGTTTTCATACTCTGTCAACCTAGAACTATCTTAAAAATTCAAGGGCAGTAACTCTAAACTAACTTCAGAAATTGAGATTAATTAGACCTATTAGTGCACATTCTTGTATGACATACACTTAAATTCCATTTAATCAGCAAAGAACGTTCTTCTACAATTTAACTGCACAATAAGCAAACCAGAGATTGTGGGTTGCACTCAATGCTTGTACCAAAAATGATTAATTTCTCGATGATGGCCTGAAGTCAGACCACGACATTTTTCTGTAATTCAAAAACAGTAACTATGGAGATAATGCTGATGATATTGTGAGGAGTTTATCATTTATGACATATAAATGAAATTATGCCAATGATTAAAGACATTTAGCACATTTTGTATGCTCGCTATGTTCAAGGTAAATTTAGAGGTTTCCCCTGAAAAAGTAAGAATTCTGGCAAACTTCTGTTTTTTATCACACACTACACACAGTGTACTTGAACAAGGTGTCAGAGCTCAGGTTCTCAATAAAGATAAAAGTTAATGAAGTTGGTTCACAGCTCTTTGAACCTAGATATGTTGTCCAGGTGAGACTCATATCCTAGCTAATAAAAATATACAATGTCAATTATGTATAGGAAGAACAACAACTAATCAACTAGAAGGTAAGAGTTAAAATCTAAACAGAATAACAGATTAACTGCTCTCAAAACGTAATCACTTTCTATTAAAATCACAAAATGTTCCCACCAAATAACTTGCCCCTACTGCCCTACTGGCAAGATATACTGTAATTGTGACCAGTGTAAATCATGATCAGCCTCCACATACATGCAGTATGATCATGATCTGCACTGTTAAGACGAGAATGATGATGACACATGTATAGTAGGCTGTATGATACTTTACCATAATGGTTTTCTCTATATCAAGGACCAGTCACCATACCTCAGTTCTATTACTATGAAAACTTTATTTTAAGAGTTAAATAAGGATTCAAACCTGTACCATACAACATCACCTAGCAATGCATTTAATAAGAACTTCTTCGGCCACTTAAACACACAAGACTCAAACAAAACCCAGTTATGTGCACAAGTTCTCAAATCAATTAATGAATCAAAAAAGTTTTATGACCTGGTAGATAAATTTGATAAAATGCATGTACTTTATAGACACAACTTTTATCTGACGCATGAAAGAACAGACTGGCAATGTAATTACAAACCCCACCCACCCTTCATTTTTAGTGGCAGAAAAATAACTTCTCTATCTAAATCAACAGGAATAATAATTATCTGGTAAGTATCAGTGTTTCTCTATGTGTATTTATTACTAATTAGTGATAAAATTGGATCTTGTGTATTAACAAGCAGAACATTTTAACATCTGCTAATACAATTTAAGCAATAAATGTCAATTTCTTCTCACAAATTATCAGGAATTCTATGAAATGTTGATCTCATGCTACCTGGTAAGAATGTATGATGACCTTACAGGAGAAATGCTTTAATCGGCAGACTGGAACAAACAGTTTAGAATGAGGATTGAAAGCACTGCTAAATGTTAGATATTTTACAATTTGATAAACACAGTGAGTTTTCAACATTTTGAATATATCTCTGTTTCCATCTCCATGGTGGAGTGGTAAGAGTCGCTTGAACTCACTGTAACCTCATTGTGGATTTGAGCCCAGCTACCCACTATGTCTCTTAGATGAACAAGTTGGCTGCAGTCCCATACAGAAGAGAGGGGCCTAGAAGTATTTTCAAGTATTGAAGTTGTATTACCAATGTGTGTATAGTAAACATATGGCTCACGACAAATGGATGACCATCACTAGAACATAATGCATCCCTTTGGGACTATAAAACTGCTGTAGCAGGTCATTTTCTATCAGTATAACTGCATGACTGTATCAAGTCTTATTGAATACCTTCTCTTTGTCTAGAATCAATGGTCTCTCAAATAACCTCTGGACCTTGTTTTTAGCTAGACATGGACCTTACTTGGACAAACTTTAAAGGTCCACTACTAAGCGAAAATTAAGTGACAGTTATTTCAATGGCAATTACATTACCTTATGCAAGACACTA
>JAUMHA010239705.1:0-15463 GCA_032359765.1 Saxidomus gigantea | reverse complement strand
ACAATGCTTTTTATATTACTAAATACTGTCTTGTATAGAAATGGCCAATGTTTAACCAGGTCAGTTTGCATTACAGAGAATATCATTGTTCATGCATATGGCATAAGTTGATGCAGTCCAAATGATAGTAAAAGGTCATTCGTTTACTTTTTGAATACAGTTTATCCTACATTTACAGTCACCAGGGTAATATATATACCTTGAGCAGCCAGTACTGTTATATACAGGTCATTTCAAAAGTTACTGCACCTTTATTGTCACCTGATTAATGGCCGTATGTTATTTTACTCAGGATCCTATGTATGTAATACATTATGTAACTATCTTTCTTTCTTCACAGATTGGTAATCAGCTGCTGGCTGAATATATGCCCATATGCTTCGACATGCAAATGGTACATTCAAAGTTCGCTTATGGATTTGCTAGTCTTGTCAAAAGAAATTGATTCCAACTGTATGATAATTTTGTTGCCATTTCAGGAAATGGAGCAGGGTCAGGTGGCCGAATTTGTGTATACCTGTCAGAGTCACTAAGATTTCTTGGAACTTTCAATGCACTTGGCGGCAGCAGCTCAACTTATCATGGCTCACCAGGAACTGTTTGGGTGAAATCTACTGTGAATTCAGACGTTACAACTCACTTATGGGTAGACCATGTACGCAGGTCATTGAGTTGTGCCAGTTATCCAGTGTACATTGACGAAACAGTTGTTACAAACTTCCATCCAATGAGGCAGGCTTGTGTATATCCTACAAAGGTATTGCTTATATGAACATTTCCATTTTATACTAAAATACGAAATGAAGTCTTTCAACTTTTTTTTAATTTCAGAAATAACAGTTATAGTCACTGCAATACTAAGTACTGTAACCTTATATTGCTCCAGGGTGTAAAATAAGACTCGCGCTTTTTATTGTTAGTAAGGTCAAAGCTTCTGATTGTTCTAAATCTGGTTACTGGTAATGTGAACATATTGTGCTGAAAAGGTAAAACGAACTTAAACTAAAGCATGTAAGAGACAATAGTGATACTTGACCACAGAAGCACTGTTAAAATATATTGGATTGTTTAGCCTCCAACGAGAAAAATAAACTCATATTTTGTATTTAGATATTTTGAATCCCTCTTAAACAGTAAGGCAATCATATTAGGAAACATATATTATAGACATTGCCTTAATTTCAAAATTTTAGGACATCGTGGTTGAGCATATTGGCGGAGATGGTACGGGAGGGATCCGCATCAATTCAGACATCACAATGGATGTTGCTCAAGATTTTCTACGCACGCACATCCAATCTTCACTGTTCATCTTTGGCATGGTCAATTTTCCAACAACAACATATGTGGAACAGTCTGTGACAAATGAGGGAAATATCATAGGTGCTGGACATTGGTACTCCAGAGGTCATACAAAGTTTATGTCCAATGGTCAGTCAAGTTGTTCTTCTGCAGTGTCACATGCTGGAAAACATCATTTCTTGACACTCACTGCACTAAGTGATGGCCACATAAGTATAATAGATTCTGACAACGTTTATGATGTTAATAAAAGCATTTCCCTTTTCACTGATGTTCTTCGCATGGAAGGCCAAGCTCGTGCTTATATTGATAAATCGGCGAATGTGATGGGTCGCGTGTTAGAGTGTGAAAAAGAGTCAGAGATAGATGGAAATGCGAGAGGTTATGGATCAGGGGCTGGGCCAGGTGCAGGATGTAAAGCTGGATGTGGTTCTGGTGCCGGACATGGTGGTAGTGGCGGGAGTTGTTCCAGTGAATGTACAGGTAGCTGTAGAGGAGGAACTACCTATGACAGCAATAAGATACCTTCCCTCACAGGAAGTGGTGGCGGGTCATGTTCACACACCTCGGGTGGTGCCGGTGGCTCAGCTGTTAGACTAGTGCACACATTTAGTGTCATTGAAGGATCAATATCTGTGAATGGAGCTAGCAATGCAGGCGGTGGTGGTGGGGGTTCTGGGGGATCAATTTGGCTTGACGGTGATGTTGTAGCAGGCTGGGGATCAATACATGCTGATGGTGGCAGCGCAGGTAGTGATATTTGTGGTCATTGGAGTTCATGGCGCCATAAAGGAGGCGGAGGTGGTGGTGGAAGAATACGTACTTGGGGTAGAGAGTATACAAGCAAAGTCCTTCTGCATCAACGATCTGTATCCGGTGGGACTGGGACAAGTGGTAATGGCCATACAGGTTCAACATACAAATACCATGGTGAATCATGCAGTGGACATGGACATTTGATAAGTTCAGCCTGCCAGTGTTATGATGGATATGTTGGCCATGACTGCCAATTTTCCTGCAATAGTGTCACAACATGTGGAGGACACGGATTCTGCAATGATCAAGGACAATGTAACTGTACAATCGGTTATGTCGGAACACGTTGCGAAAGTCAGTGCCACAGAGATATTGACTGCAATGGCCATGGGGAATGTTCGCCTTGTGGCACGTGTGTGTGTGATCCCTGCTTTTCAGGTCCGAACTGTGCCACTAATTGTAGTGGATTTGGTTCCTGTGTCGCAGACAAGTGTGTCTGTGACAGCTGTCATCTTGGTGTTCTCTGTGAATCAGAGTGTAACAACCATGGTTCCTGTAACACTACGTCAAACAATTGTGAATGTGATGCCAACTGGGGTGGAGTCAAATGTACAATCAAAGGCTGCCCAGGAAAAGATCTAAACTGTAATGGCCATGGTGTCTGTAACTCTGGAACTGGAGAATGTTTCTGTGAAATCGGCTGGAGAGGTAAGAAATAAATAATTGCTAATCTAGTCCTGTGGTGTTAGTGGATCTTAGCATTGCATTGTGTATTATGATACGCTTAAGGATAAAAAAGGAAGTGCATATAATTTACTTACAAAGAATTTTGGCCTGACCTACTTACACTTCATGCTGAAAGTTAAATACAGTTGAATTTCACACTTTTGTTGTTGTTAAGGAATATGTTATTGTAAATGAATCATGATAGAAAACGTAAATATAGTTACAATTAACGTAATTAAAAAATGATGGTCATTTAATTATCAATTTGAAATAAATAGAGATTTTAACATGTGTAGCATGTGTATAACACAATCAGCAATGTTGCATTGTTGATTCACATGCAGTTTTTTAATACTAAAACAACATACAATTTATATCTGATATTTCAACCAGGAGCTGATTGTGGATATCCAGACTGTCCCGGAGAACCTAATTGTCATGGACGAGGTTTCTGTAACGAACTATACAACCCACCTATCTGCACCAACTGCGTCATTGGATGGATGGGTACAGGGTGTGGGGATGCTTGTCTTCATGGCACACCAATCGCTGACAATACTGTATGTAACTGTACACAGACATGTTACCATGGTGAAGGATGTGACATCGAGTGCTCCGGTAATGGTGTTTGTAATCCTAATGGCACAGGAGACTGCTACTGTCATTCTCTAAGTGGATGGAGTGGAACATATTGTGAAATCCCAGGTACATTTTATTTGTGCGCGTGTGTGGGTGTGTGTGTGCGTGCATGTGTGCGTGTGTGATGCTTGACGATAGTTGTTCAGTTACATTCAGTGCAAAGTTAAAAATGAAGTGTTACAGTATGTACAAGGTAAACACAATACTAACTTTTACACTTTCAAGGTGTAGTAGATAGACAACAAAGAATCGCATTGAAAACGGTCATGGCAGTTTTGTATCACTACAGATCAGAACAGGATTTACTAGTGTGTGCTTCACTAGTTTCACTAAAGACTCTTCCTATACAGTTATGTAACAAACTGTTGTTGATGATGATACATGTATTTTTGACATGTCTCATAGGAACATTCTTTCCATTTTTCAGGTTGTCCAAGGCACCCAGTTACAGATATTGAATGCAGTAACCGTGGTGACTGCGACTCTGAGAATCATGTATGTATGTGTACTGCCGGATGGGAAGGTGCTGCCTGTCACATACCAGATTGTCCTGGACGTCCAAACTGTTTTGGACGTGGCACATGCGATGAATCCACAAGTCCACCATTGTGTGTAAACTGTCACGCGGATTGGATGGGCCCTGCTTGCAATGATCCGTGTCTACATGGAGTCCAGCAGCCAATGGATAGTGGTATCTGTTTGTGCGACGAAGGCTGGACTGGCGTAGGCTGTAACTCTGAATGCTCAGAACATGGTAAAATCAGTTCTGTCACAGGCAGCTGTATTTGTACGTATGAGCTTGGCTGGAAGGGAAGAGTCTGTGACATACCTGGATGCCCAGGACTGTTTGATAAAGACTGCAGTAGTAGAGGTTTGTATATTGAGCTATTCATTAAACTGTACCTATTTTGTTTACATTTTGATATACATTTCTATATCTAGATAGTCTTCTGTAGGTTAATACGATTAAAATGTTTTGAAATATTAGAACATATTTTATGAAAAAGGATTTTCCTGGCTTGATTGTCTCCTTCAATATTTAAGCAGACTGGCTATTCTATTCTTGAACTTTTAACAGTTATTTTTAGTTATGCAACATGTATAAACTATAAATACAAGACATGTTGCATGAACACCTCCATATAAATTATTCTTTTTCTAATAACTAGGTGGATGTGAGAGTTCTTCAGCTACTTGCACATGTTACAAAGGTTGGAGAGGTGTAGGATGTGAGTACACCGACTGTCCCGGAGAACCTGATTGTAATGGACGTGGTTCTTGTAGTGATTCCAGTGATCCTCCAAAATGTTTGTAAGTAAATGTCTATGTTTTTTGTGTTCTTTGTTGAAAGAGATGTCAAGGTCTGATAAATTATTTTGGTAACAAGGTATCATTTAAAGTAAAACATGTATTAGCAGTCATCTAAGAGAGGCTCCAAAACCGGCTACAGGTAAATTAAATAGTAAGGTGAGTTTTAGATTATTTAATATGAGCATCAGTTTCAATTGTAATTTTTTGCTAACATTCAATATGGTATACATGTACATATGTATATTTACAATTCTAGTTCACAGTATATCATTCCTGTATCAGTTACACGTAATATAATGTATCATTTAGAAAGTTATTGCATCAATTACGTTTACATTGATACTACATTTTCTAGCTGTATTGATGGCTGGTTTGGTGAGGCCTGTGAGGAGCCTTGTGTAAATGGACAGATGAATCCAGTAGGAAGTCAAAACTGTACATGTGACCCAGGATGGGCAGGCATAAACTGTGATGCTGAGTGCTCAGACAATGGTAAAATTGTAAATGGCAATTGCGATTGTGACATTGGCTGGTGGGGTAGGGTTTGTGATATTCCTGGATGTCCTGGCGTAGGTAAAAGCTGCACCGGTCATGGGAAATGCAACAGTGCCACACACACTTGCACGTGCTTTCCTGGCTGGACCGGAATCAAAGATAGCACAAGTTATGTTGATCCATTCACTAATGGTTGTGATATTCCAGACTGTCCTGGTGAACCAGATTGTAACGGTGAGGGCATTTGTCATGAAACGCTACTCACCCCAAAATGTACAAATTGCACTTCTGGCTGGATGGGAGAGGCGTGTGAAGACATATGTGATGCTGTACATGGAGTACAGCAGCCAATGAACAGTGGATTCTGTCAATGTGACAGTTGTTATTCTGGGAAGGGCTGTAACCTGGAATGTGAAGGGCATGGGAGCTGTGACAATGGTACCTGTAACTGTGGTGTAGGCTGGAGAGGCTCGAAATGTGAGGTGCCTGGTTGTCCTGGTAATGGCTCAGATTGCACAGGTCATGGTGTTTGCAACACGGCTGAGCATAAATGTGCTTGTCTGCCAGGTACACATTTGATACTTTCTTGATAATTTAACAATGCATTTTGTATTTTCATATTTGGCAGATATTTTAATTTTAGACATATTCAGTTAAATAGGAATAGTGAAGGATATAGTAGATCAGATGAAATCGTGTTGTTCTATTTACATATTTTCCTTTAAACTTCAGTGGTGCCATCTTGCAATGTAATAATAAACGTGTGTTTTGTGCTATAGGTTGGACAGGAGATGGATGTGAGATTCCTGATTGCGGATATGGAGCTTGTTACATCAACGAAGGTCGGGGATATTGTGAGGGTTCAACAGGTGCTCCAATCTGTGTCTGTAACTCTACAAATGTAAGTTTAAGCAAGATTTTGGCACATACTTACGCACATTTCTGTCTTATTGTCAGTTTGTTCAATAAGCTTCAGTTATAAAGGTCTTTGTTGTAATTTGTTTTTGCCATGATGACATTTTTATAAATGAACGATTTCGTAAGAAGTGTAATAAAATATTGGATAAGTCTTAAATACATGTACAGAAACCTGCTCACGATGACTAAACACATTTTCTGTGACTAGGGCTGGTTTGGACAAGACTGTGACAAGAAGTGTGAGAATGGGACAGTTGTACCAAACAGTGTTGGTGGCGAATGTGTCTGTAAGACATGCTTTAATGGAGATAGATGTCAGCTAGAGTGTTCAGACCATGGTGTTTGTGACCCCACAGGACAACAATGTATCTGCTTTGATCAGCCAAGTAAGTAACCTACATCTCAGTCGCTTGATGATACATATAGTTGTCCGATAAAATAGTGATTATTCTAGTTGTAACAATTTTATGCTAACGACTGATAAATTGAAACACGTATCACAATAGTGTATGCCCAGAAAGGCGTTTGTGGCATATAGTGACCTCATCGTCCGTCCGTCCGTCCGTCCGTCCGTCCGTCCGTCCTGCTTTTTTTGCGGAATATAACTAGAAAAGTATTGAAGGAAATAGAAAAATAGAGGACAAAGAGAGGAAATGCAGTGCACAAGAACCATTACTCTAACATCGTTATTTTTTGTTAACTGCCCGTTCTTGCTTCTTATGTTGAGCATAGCTCAAGAACCATAACTCGGGCTTTATTACATTATGAGTTACTCCCATTTGTTACTTTTTCTTCTGAGAAACATAACTCAAAAACGTAGAAAAGAGAATGAGTTGATGCCACCTATATTTATTTAGGACAATGTGAGAGTCAATTTGTGTTAAAATGTATTCAGATAAAGCATATAGAGGAAAACTGTGTGAAGATGACGGTTGCCCTGGATCAGACAGAGCATGTGACCAACATGGATCATGTATCAACATGGAGTGTGTTTGTTACAGTGGCTGGAAGGGCGATGACTGTAACACTCCTAAATGTCCCGAGGATTGCAATGGTATGTTTTCATCATATATGTGAGGGATGGGTTATAAGTTTCATCAAAGTCTCTACGCAACAATTTTTTATTTCAGTGTTGTTTCTTGATAGCATGTTACTTGAAGACATTATTTCGTGTAAACCCTGCAGAATATGCAGGTTTTAAATGTTATTGCAATAATTTGTATATATAATGCCAGTCGTGTTTGTATTAATTTTAAAATTTACTTTACAACTTTCAAAAATTAACTTAATTTGAAGGAATGCTATTTTTCTGATTGTTAAGTTAAATGCCATTAAACGTAGTTGATAAAATGTCTATTAAAACATTTGATTTGTCACGAAGGTCGAGGAAACTGTACCTATGATGACGACCTAGAATCTGGTGTCTGTGTTTGCAATGAAGATTGGGTTGGAGACAGATGTAATTTTCCCTGTGTCAATGGAACAAACCATGGTGATGGAGTTTGCAAATGCCACCGCGCTTGTGACACAGGTATAAACGCTTTTATCATTTTGTGTCATATGCAAACATACAGGAATAAAATGGTGCCATGATATTTACAGATAACTTCTGGAAGTTCTGTTTTCTGTAGATAAAAAAGATTAGTTGAGCTGTATTTATCAGGAACCGGTAATCATTCAGGTGGTGAAAAGGTATATGAAAAATAAAGTCGCGACAATATCAGACCTTTTAACAAATCCTATTGTTTTTATAAACTTTAGGAAGTGATTTTAATACTAGTAAATTTTGATAGTTTTGGAATGCAGTTACAAAATGAAGAAAACATAGACCAGTCTGTGTGTGCATTTTCCGGTATTTTATGGCAGAGTGTATTTTTTCAGGAATATCATGCCATACAACATGTAACAACCACGGTGTATGTGATGTAAATGGAAGCTGTATATGTGATTTCAGTCTTGGTTATAAAGGTATGAATGTATGATAAAGGTAAATGTGCAATTTCTTACAGAAGCACGTGTAATTTACTGTACATGTTGGCTTAAAAGTTAGAAAAGTTTGAATTAATGTGTGGGTTATCAGTCTTCTTGTTGAAGTGGTTTAAACTTTACTGTTTAGGAATATCAGCATTATTTTGGGTAATTAGTATAGCTGATTTTTGGATTTGTAACACGACCATTTTGCAGAGTATTTTATCACAAGATTTTCAAAAAAGCAATGCTGAACATATTCAGATTTTTGTTTCTCAGAGAAAGCAAATAGACAGATACTGGAAAATTGCATTTACTAGTAAATTGACAATGGTATTTATTTATTGCAGGTGAACAGTGTAATGTTATCGGATGTCCAGGCTGGCCAGAGAACTGTATGGGACATGGAACATGTAATGCAGCCAATGGAATATGTACATGTGACCAGGGATGGAAAGGCATTGGTTGCCATATCCCTGATTGTGACTGTAATGGTGTGAGTGCTGCATGTGAACAGAGAGAAGGTGATAAAAAACCAAGATGTTACGATTGTGCGCCACCTTTCATTGGAGACAAATGCCAGTTTAGGTTGGTGATCCATTGAATTACCCTTTACGTGCATACACATGTTGCTAAGCCTTTCTGGGAGTACTCAATTTTACATACTTAAGCAAATGTGAATTAATTAAATGTGGTATTAAATATCCCATTCAACCATAATCAGATTTTGTCGATATTTTGTAGGTAAAAGTTGTGTGTTATCATACTGATGTGTATATCTTGTACTTCACTTTTCTCAGGTTCTAAATAGTACATTTTCAAATTAAACTCTTTTTATATTCAAAATTACAGAGCATTAGTAATGAATTAGTTTTTGTCTTAAAGATGTTACCATGGAGATGAAAATCCAGATGATTTTACTTGTATTTGTGAAGATTGCTTCTCAGGAGTAGAATGTGATAAGCTTTGTAATGACCATGGAAATTGTACGACTAAAGGTAAGTCTTCCAATCATTATGTCTGCATTTGTTTGTTGCTTTTTGAAAAGTGTTTGTGCTCAATATATTCATGTTATTTCCATGATGTTATTGCATTGTACATTGAACTATCCGCAGTAACATATAGGTAACAAGGTTCATTGAGAAGTTTTCTTGTTTCGTGATATTACATCACTGTTTATGACAGTTGTTTGAAAATACATAATTATGTGCTTTTCAGACAATATAATCATTCTTTGTGACACATTTGATAGCAAGATCACATGACACAGAATGAGCAAATTCGTAGCTTCTGATACATAATTTTAGAATAATAAAATTAATTTTGACTATTAATTTTGTAAACACAAAGTAAGTTGTCTTGAATATATATTAAATTAACCACATGTGCATTCGGTAAACTTTATCACAACAAGGGTTTGAGAAAATAGGTAATGTCGAGTCAGTATCCTGTGATTACAGTTTTTTGTCATTTTTGTATGTTTAGGAACATGTGACTGTGGATTTGAGGGATTTAGAGGGGATTACTGTCAAAGAAAAGAATGTCCAGGATATGGCACATCCTGCACAGGTCATGGTGTGTGCAACCCAAGTACAGGGACGTGTATTTGTAAACCTGGGTGGACAGGTTCTGGTTGCCATATTGCCAAATGTGAAAAAGATTGTAGTACTCATGGTACGTGCTTACCACTTGATGATCCAATTTGTAACTGCAGTTCTGGTTATTTTGGAGTTGGATGTGAAAACCACTGTTATAATGGCATGATTACAACACCAGATCCCGATGATCTGTCTACACAGTACTGTAAATGTGATTCATGTCACACGGGGATAGAGTGTAATACTGAATGTTCTGGGCGTGGGACATGCACGAATGGAACATGCGACTGTGGAAAAGCTGGCTGGAGGGGAGACAAATGTGACAGAGCTGGTTGCCCAGGAACAAATGGAATAGATTGTTCTGGTCACGGACATTGTACGTATGGATCAAGTTATGTTATAGGTGAGTTTGACTTCTGACTCTGTTTAAAATATCTCAACAGTTAATACGTTTTGCACATAAATATGATCGTCAGCACATACATGTATTAATGGATCGGAATGGTACTAAACATGTATAAAGCATGCTTTAATATTTCCAACGTCCTCCCAATTTGCATAAGTCCACAGGGTGTATGTATGGATTGGTATTATAGTCTTATGTACTTTTTTCAAGTTACCATCATAGGTATATCTCTACTAAGTACTCTTCATTTCGTCATGAAAAACTTTAGAACAAGTTGACTATTCTTTTGATAGCAATAGGTTTGTGTTGTATGTGTACTTTTAATTTCAAAGAGAACAACAAAGAAAATGCCAAAAAGGTTTTAATATTATTGATTTAAAAAGGTACAGTCTTCATGTGCCATGTTTGTAAAATAGTGACAAGCTGGAATATTCGTGGTAGTTATGATTCGATACACTGGCATTTTTATCTGTAGGAGAATGTACATGTGATACATACTGGACTGGTGAAGGCTGCTGGACAGCGGAATGTCCAAGCAATTGCTCAGGTCGTGGTCAATGTAATGACACTGAAGACGTACCGTTCTGTACAAACTGTGACCAAGGTTGGATAGGACCAGAGTGTGGCACTAGATGTTATGGAATACAAGAGCCTATGGATAGTGGTATGCTAGGCGTTGTGCTTTTTAGTTTAAACATTATTTATTCACATATAAGTACATATTCAAATACAATATTCAGTTACATTATTGAGTAGAAAGCTTGAAGCGTGTATAAAAACTCTTTCCTAGTTGTGCGTTTTATGTTTTGATATGGATATTGATCTTTGATTATTACTGTCTAAGTTCGCAGTTCTTTGCTGAATTAAACGAACTGGCATGAATGTATTCAGTTACTAATTACAATCTATTTTTAAATACATAGAAAGAAACAACAATGTTTTTCAGTTTTAGTGACAGTTATATAACAGTATGTCCTTTACAAATTATGTAATTTGTTCACTACATGTATATAGGTAACTGTGTGTGTACGAGTAAATGCCAGAGTTCACCAGACAACTGTTACTCAATATGTAGTAACCACGGTATCTGTAATAACAACACGGAAACGTGCATGTGTCATGATGGCACTGGGTACAACCCAACAGGACATTGGGGAGACCTTTGTGAAACCAAACAATGTCCTGGCGTTGGAAAATCTTGCAGTGGGCACGGAATCTGTGTACAAGGAAAATGTCGCTGTGATGAAGGATGGACGATAAACTCTACATCTTGTCATGTACCCGACTGCCCAGGAACACCGGACTGTGGGGGTCATGGGGACTGTGATTCCAGTGGAGAAACCCCAGTTTGTAAATGCAAAAAGGGTTACATGGGCAGAGAATGTCAGTATGAATGTGTGCATGGTGTGGCTTTGCAGAATGATACATGTGAATGTGAATCGTGTTACACTGGGGCAGCATGTGACAAGATTTGTGCAGGATTCGGACATTGTGAAAATGATACTTGTGTCTGCCAGACAGGATATTGGGGTAAGGAAGCCCATACTTGAAAGTAAATATATGACATTGATAATAATTATACATTTTTTGTGTATTTATGTTTTGTAGAAAAAAAAACTGTTAACAAAATGGTTTCAAGTAAACAAAATGCAACTTTACTTTTTAATTGTACTTATAGTCCCATATCCATGCATTATTTACAGTTGTGAATCGTGAAAGAAATGAAAACGCTTTATCAAAAATAAATGGTTTTGACAAATGCAAGGAGTTCTAGTAGTAATATGTAGAAAATAAGCAATTATATCTTTAATTATATGATTTATGGAGTCGCCATAATTCAAGGGTGAACGTCCGACCTCTAACCTGTTCGAATCACGTATGCAGAATTCAACTGAGACTACTGTAATACTTACTTTCTCCAGAAAGAGTCGTTCAAAGTATTTTATTTTAGTTACAAGATTTTAGGTACAATTGGTGTTAAATTTATTTAAATTAAATGCTTTATAGGAGATTTCTGTGAAACACGAGGGTGCCCTGGTACTCGTAAAAGTTGTTCTGGACATGGTATTTGCAACATAGGTTCTCAAATATGCACATGCAACGATGGGTGGACTGCAGCAGGCTGTGATGTTCTAGACTGTCCGGGTACACCCGACTGTAACAATAGAGGTATTGTACTTAAAGGGGTCAGAAAATACATTGACTTTAAATTGAAGAACTTGTTAAAAATGGAACACATTGTTGAAAATATTATAAACTCGGAGTGTCATTAAATAAATAAATATGAAAATGCTATAGTCATTATGTTACATCAGTTACATCACAATACTATTTGTGAATAGGTGAATGCGATGGCACAAACTACTGGCCACCTCGATGTGTTAACTGCAGTGACTCGATGGGCCCAGAGTGTCAATACGACTGTATACATGGAGTGGAATTCCCAGCATTTTCATCATTCTGCATGTGTGATCCTTGCTATGACGATTCTGCCTGTAGTATTAAATGTCATGGCGTAGGCACCTGTTCTTATAATGGAAATGGAACACAGGTAACGTAATTTTAGGGGTGTTCATATATTCATAAACCTTTTATTTTAGTTATGCACTAAACGAAGACCAGATGTATACTGAATAAATGTGAACAATGATTTTTTTTAAATCTTCGTTTTCAAGTTTTTTTTTCTTATAATCAAAATACACCATTTAATGTCTAACACAGTTATGAATATTAAGCTATTCCATGCAAGACAAAAGATTATTTGACTACCCCTTCATATTTAACGATAATGCCCTTTAAATGCATAGTTTCCATAATATCTAAAGTGTAAATCCGCAAAAAGTTACAATACTTTAATCCAAAAGTATTTTGAGAGGGTACCTATGGACTTTTCTAGTTATTGTTTATATGGAAATCAGTGAATTTAACCTGTTCTAACTGAACAGTATATTTAAACAATGACGAGATGTCAAGGATCCTCAAAACATATGCATTAAGGATAAACTTGTTGCCATATTGTAACTTAAATTTTGTTTACAGCCTCAAAATATTTAATTTGCTTGTTGACCATGAAAGTCTTATCGTGCTTCTTAATTTTTCAGTGTACAATTTCTCTAGTTGCTTTAAGACTAGGTATACTATGACTATATTTTCAGTCCTGTAACTGTACAGAAGGAGAAGGCTACAAAGGCGATTATTGTGAACAACTTGACTGCCCAGGTACTATAAAATCGAAAATCTGTTTCCGATTCGGCCAAGACTAGAATAATACTTTTATATTTGGTAACAGCTTAAAACTAAAGTATTTGATTCTGTAGTTTCGTCAGTTTTGTGAAAGCAAATCTTAACAAGCTTATAATGTTTGAAAATAATATGCTTACAAGTATTTTCCGAGTTAGATGAATATGATGGAAAGTACCAATTTGTTAACTTTACAAAATATATATTGGTATTCAGGAGAACCAGACTGCAGTGGCTTCGGTACGTGTACACGCAACAAAGATTTAGATACATCTGTCTGTATTTGTGAACCTGGATATCAAGGTGATGACTGCTCCCAGTACGTGTGTGCTGGTCCATCAGACAACTTTTGTAATGGAAATGGTAAGTGTGAGAATTTTTTTCTGTATAATTGTATTTGTTGCACGTGAGTGTTACATTAAACTTTTTGTTTATACATGTATACAGTAAACTCCGCTTATAACGATATTCAGGGGACCGTAGAATTTATATCGTTACATCCGAATATCGTTATATCCAAGTCGACTTCTGGCATCGGCCGACACCGAAAGTAGAGTTAGCCTGCTTGATTAAAGAGGTGCACAAATTATGATATAGAAAAAGTTCTGTATACGATTTATTTACATATTTATACACATATATGTAAAGATATTTGTGTGTCATTTTCATCAAATGTTTTATTCGGTGATCTCGCATCTTTACACCACCCAGGAAAAGCCTTTTCCACATGAGTGTTATTTGCATGTCTGATCATTTTCAAATTCTAGCCGAACTGAATGTCTTAGTTTCATATGCTTTTATGATAGCATCCCGACTTTTTAATATGGTGCTAAGTAAGTTTTAATTCCGAAATCAGCAGCAATGTCTTGTTTTTTTTCAAAATCCCTTAAGTTCACAGATCATTTTGTACTTAGATTCTATATCTAAAAAATTTCTCTTTCGACTAGGAGGCTCCATGATTTTTCATGTACTTCACGGAAAATACATGTACAATTTACTATTACAATGTAGTATAGATATTTACTCAAATATTAGTTTGCTCAGGAAAAAGCATTTAACTATAAATGTGTTTGAATTACTTTTAATTCAGTGAATAGTTAGTGCGATAAGTTGATCGATTACCCGTAATCGTTTGGACACCGGCCATTGTCACTAGCAGACCATAATTATCTCATTAACCGGGAAAACAATGTATTCGGGATGTTAGAAACGCATCGTTACATCCGAAATATCGCTACATGCGATATCGTAACATCCGGAGTGAAAGTATATGAAATATAGAAGGCCCGAGTCGGGACTGCAACCACAGTATCGTTACAAGCGGTATATCGTTACAAGTGATATAGTTACAAGTGGAGTTTACTGTATATGTTCACATGAAGTCGAGGAACACTTTTAGCATTTGAACAAATGAAAATATCTGATCAAATAAGATAATTTATCTAAAATGAATTGCTGTATATATTGTAATGAAAAAACTCAGAAACGCGTTTGGTAACAGCTTATATTTGACTCTGTTGAAAACAGATGTAGACAGTTGTAAGGTATTGTTTCAAGGAGACATTATGCCATAGAATAAAAGAAGGCACTATTTTTAGTGTCTTCCTTTCTACTTCTTATCAATTCGAAGTAATATACATTATACATACAAGTTTTGTTGTGGCATTTAGTCTTCATTATACCCTCTTAATTTAAGTTAATCATATGGTATACTTGAGTCACATTCCGCGTGCACATGCGTCCGTCTACAGTACTAAGTGGGGATGCGCATATCGATGCAGACTGGTGGCTATATTGTTACCCTCCCCCCCCCCCCCCTTCAGCCAAAGCGGAGGGGATATGTTAATGGGCTCCGTCCGTGCGTCCGTCCGTCACACTTTTGTCCGGAAAGTACTCGAGGGAATTTATTTTTGAATTATCTCCCTTTATTGAATTTTCTTATCCGGACCATAACTCCTTAAGAATTAAACTGAATTGATTCATATTGCATACACTTATAGAGGACATTAAGACGCAGTGCAGTGTCTAAGAACCATGACCGTACCTTACTCTATTTTTGAGTTATCTCCCCTTATTGATTTTTCATATAACACTTTTGTCCAGA
>JAUMHA010239594.1:0-15463 GCA_032359765.1 Saxidomus gigantea | reverse complement strand
ATCATTATCAATAATAGCTTTTGATCTTAATTTGCAAGACATAAAATATTCCATATGTATGTATTATAATTTCGAAGAACTTGCCTTATATTTTGTTTAACATTTCCCTTTGTCTCGAGTGAAAGGCAAGAATTCGCTCTGCTGAAACTGGTGTCATTTTATAAGCGTCAACATAGAGTTTCTTCGGGGATCAAAGCTATTTTTGATAATACACAGGTAAAAACCAGGTAGTTTTATTACTCGTATCTTATGTCTTTCATTTCTTCCCGAAGAAATAAACAGATCATTACATTACACAATGAGCAAACAGAGAAGAAAAAACACGCAAGGTTTGATCTGTGTGCAGAGTATTTATTGACATCTGTAAAATTCTACTGCAGAAATGGAAAATATTTTTTTTCAATAAATCTTTATTTCTTCTAAAATGTTAAATATATTTTCAAGCAATATAGATAATGTTACAAACCAGCTGCAATTTTGAAGGAAAAGTATGGTTTAAAAATAAACATAAACATGTTCGACATAAACATACTTTTTAAGGCATTTAACAACAAGCGTTTACTAGAGTATGTAAATTATTTTTGATATTCTGAAAAGGAAACTGTTTAATTTCTCAAGTTAAAAAAGACTACCGAAATCAAATGTCAGTCTTTACAATATCATGAATAACTGATTGGGAATTTAAGATCGCAATATAAAAAGTTGACGCACTATTTACCGGGGACATGTAGGTCCGCTTATTTACGTTTTTAAAGCGCACTATGCTTTTGCATCAGACTTGCCGTGTGCGTCTGCAATTAAAAATAACAAGTTACAATATTATCAAAAATTCTCACGTTGATGTATAAGGTTATACAATGGAAATAAATGACCAAAAAAACAATTCTCACGTGCAAACATTACGCACGCGTAAAGGGATCAGCCGAATGCCAAAAAAAAAAAAACCAAGTGCACACTAGATTCATTCCCATAATTATGACAAAATTCACGAATTTTGTAGCTTTTGGATTATTCTGTGACTTTTGTCAACAATTACTACCAACGAATTCTATTTCCAGCATCCGCTATTTACAATAAATTCATTAATGACTGAACATGCGACTTAATGAAATTGTGCTCTCTAGCTAAAACATTATTATTTTTATTATCATCATTGTTGTTATTATAATGTGAATGATAATGTTGAATGCTCTTTATCTGCTGGTAGAAATTGTAAAAATTAAAACATAAGTTACGCGGCAAGTTCAATATCTCCCTTAGGCAATATTTAAGTACAATCGACAATCAAAGATTTATGACCCTATCCGTTATTTACGAATACTACCGAACTGCAGTTAAAAAACTTTAAAAAAACTTATCGACTGCCAGCTGACACTTTTTCTGCCGTATGTCTCATCGTGATTTAGATTCTATTATACATGTACAAGGCTAGGACATTAACGTTTATAGCATCAAAATTTAGCTTACTTGTGTTTTGTGATTTAATACTGTTGATTTTACTTTCAGTCATTAACTATAGATATGCTAAATTAAACGTTCACATAAAATCGATTCTTAAACCTGATTTCAGATAACCGCTTTTCATGTCACGCCTTCCTAAATGCTAATTGGTGAATTATCACGCTTGTTACCGCGTGATGGCAACGGTCATAGTAACGCTTCGTTTCAGTTCGTAAATGCTACTTTTAAATGTGAGGATTTTCAAATCCTTACATTTATTGTACCCGGTTTCTGAGAAGAGCAGTTTCTACTTCTAAAACCGAACTACCCCTCAATTCTAAATAATCCTTCAGATTGATCACATCACATATTTATAGAAAGTAACATAAGCAATCAACAGTTTTGGTGTTGGTATGATTGCAAAGATTTATATTGTTTCAAAGATAAGAAAAATATGCGACAAATTATCATAAAAAAGAATTTAGTCATTTTTTCTAAGTTAAGGTGCAACGGTTTAAGTACTTCTTAAACGTTCGACAGATACAGCATTATGTTACTTATTATATAAGTAGTCTGTTTCCTACTACGCAGTTTAGACATGCACTACTTTATAAGCAGCCGATCAAAATGCGCTGAAAGAGACACACCTCATATACCATTTATACTGGCAATACTTTACCTATATTGCATTTATAAACGCCATTTCATCGGTTATATAATGAAAATGTAGGTTCTAATAATAGACGGAATATCGTTCTGGTAAACTACGCGGTAACGATATGTTTCACTCCAAAATCGAAAGTAGCGAAGTCACGAAGATACTACGCAGTTGGGAGTTTAAAGATGATATAATTTATGTAAAAAAGAGCCAGTTTTTACGTTGCTGTCGCTATTAGCGATAATTGTGAAATATACCATATCACTGCCATATTCAGGGAAGCACCGTGGTGTGCATTTGTTAATATATTTTAGCATGCAAAATAGTTTCGTCTTAAACCACCTTTTCAACAGTGTTTCAATAGACAGGTTTCCTAACTATCGTTGAATGAAATTATTGATTGTTTACTATGATTATTTACAGTAATATACTGTGATTCATTCATTTTAAAATACCTACCATTCGTGTGTTTTGCATGGTTCAGTGTTATAAAATAACAAAAATTGAGCCGCATCATGGGAAAACCAACATAATGGACTTTGCAACCAGGCTGGTCTGGTTCGATACGGGTCGCCCATCAATGTGTAAGCAGTTTCTGTTTAATGTTGTTTTTTATGGTATATGTTACATGTACCATACGACTGTTTTATCGTGAATGTTCGGGTTTAACACCCGCGGGAAACAATTTGTTATGAACGGAACACCAAAAGAAAGTTGTGTTATTATTGTCGATCATTAGTTTTCATGATGATATAAAAGAAATGTGTTAATGTTTACAATGGTGAAAAAACGACGTTGTAAGCCATGTTCAAGTGGTCAGTACAATGTATACTATGTATTAAATATTCCGACTTTGTTCTTTATTCATTACTTAGTCTAGAAAAAAGATCTACGTCAAAGGAAATACATGTACATTTCAGTTACATGTACGTTTGTTTACAGGCGGTCAGTTAATTCTACGATATTTCCTGGTAAGGACCAGTACCATAACTATTTTCTTCTTTAAAATTGCAAACTTTCTCACATAAAGAAAAGTGGTCAGTAGCGAGGCTCGATCCCAAGACTCAATAATTGAGAAGCTTCAGCTTCTCTAACCACTTGACCAAGGGGGAATCTCACCGTCCGTTACATTGCTGTGAACGGTTACAATGGGTTCTAACGGTTTATAACGGTCCAGTCCGGTCCGGTCCATTCCCGGTTCGTTCCCGGTCCGGTAGCGGTTCTAAATGGTTCCGGTTGCGATTCGGTTGTAAAAATTACCGTTGGCAGTACTGTATGACTTATTAGACGACTCCATTCGTGTAGGTAAAACGATAAAGGCAGCTAATATTTTCGCACGGAGTTACTTACCTTTACTCGTTTTATTATAATATATTGTTTTTATATACTAAAATAACCGAATAGCAATTTAGTGTAGCTGGCAACGCACATTACTACAAAACTAGATGATGTTGATTCGAGCCTCCGTAAGAATATTTTTTATACATTTAGGTGGCTACTTAATGTTATCATTTTACTAATAATTATGATATTAATTGTATGAACTTTCTATTTTTCTCTCTTTTATTTCCAGATTTTATTCTCTTTTGATACATGCATCTCTTTTTTTTTATCTATTTATAAAATAGATAAGTCTTCCCCCACATTGGCTGTTGTGTGTCTGAAAATTTCAGTAATGTAATCAAATGCATAAATATGCATTACTTTCAGTGCTTCACGATATTCATGGGCTTTTTATAAGAGATGTTAATCGTTAAAATAAAACACTGAAAAAGACACCAAAGAAAACAGGTATCTTCGGTTCGAACCCGTACCTTACCATACTACTTTCTGCATTTCCGTCACGGCCATTCTGACTTCACGAACTTTATGTTATGACTTTGAATATCAACTTACCATTTCAGACCTGACTTACCTATAACGTGGAATAGTTGGAACATCTGTCTACTCAAAGTGCAGTAACTACTCAATGCGTATAATCCTACTATAACAAAAGTAGGAAATACTCTTTTCTAAAAATAGACCAAGTATACCGTAGGAGATAACAATGTTTTTCTTCCTTTGTTTAGTAATTTTTATTGTCGATATAACCTACCAGGAAGGTGTTATATACACAGTCCGAATTTGGGAAAGTAAATACCAAAAACCCCTTTAAAGGTCTGAGGTTACAATCGGTTTGTGCAAGAAGTCATTCGAGTGACAATATGACGTGTCAGAGAAAACAGGCTTTTACATTGTATCTAATATGTATCTATTACTCGGACAGATTAACCCGATCCTCCTGACCTCTATCAGCATTAGTTCACGGTCGATTTATCATTTATGTTCATCTTAGGTTTCCATATCACAAATAAGTAAGCTATATAAAATAATTGATAAATATCGTTCAAATCGAAGGATGATATCGATCGGGACAATATCTCAGTTGGAAGCGAACTTTTTTTGATATTTCTCATCTGTACGTCAATGTAATTTGTTTTTTTAAGGTTTAGCCCGTTAAATGTAGATCAACTTTTTTACATTTCAGGAGCATCATGTTAATTCATCATATTCATAACTCTTTAATATTTTTTTCAGTACACATACTATACACAAAGTGATGCTCGTGCATTCCGCTCTCGACTGCATTCCTTGTACATACGTTTACGTGATTCGAACCCGCGAATTTCAAGTCAAGAGTTCTGCGTGCTGACAACCTATCTACGAAAGTCTTATGATGTCGTTTATTACCACTACAAATTAATTGTAAACTGGCAAATCTAAAGAATGGCCGTAATTGTAAGGAAAAACACCGTTTATGCATGATATGCTTATACCGGATAAATGATTTATTCAGTTGAATCACTACATAATATATTAATGTATAAAGGTCAGGATCAGGTACATTTATTCGGACAATACTTTATTTCAGAAGTGTCAAGGAGGCGTTCCTAATCTCATTATACAGTATGGTCCATCACGTACAGCTTCGACGCTACAGTTTCAAGTATTGTGTGTAATGATGATAATGGTACATGGAGATAATGCTACAGATGTAGGATGTGAATATGAAAATATACCCGACACTAAATACGGTGTTGTTAAAACACATAATATAATACCACTACTAAAACTGATTCCAAAAGGGTCCTGGGTTTTTCTGACGTCAAAGTCTAATATACCCAGCCTGCAAAATCAGCAATTCATTGTGTCTGTAAAGGAGTTATACAAAAGAAACATAGTTATCCCATATGTGGCCGATCTCAACTTAGTTTTGAAACGAGGTCATACAATTGTACATGAGTATCAGTCATTTTTTAATGTAACAAATAATCAAATACTGATAATTGCAGAATATTTCAAATACTGGGATGTTCTCAGGGTATGTTGCGGAACACAGATGTCCACGAAATGGAGACATGTCTTAAGTTCGGGAATAGATAACATGTACGATCAAAACAATGCCAAGGGAAATCTATCATATCCTGCATGTCAAATTTATAACATAGGTGAGATTGAAAGATTGTTAATGAAGACATATATATATAAGAAATATGGTCATGTAAATTCTGTTATAGCAAGAACATCAATGCGTGACGGAAAAATTAATGGAAGTTATTGTGAACGTTGCAATTCAAACATTTCAAAATTCCATTTGAAGTTTTTGCAACCGTGTACGTGAAACGTTATAGACCGGGCATGCTAATATCAAAAATCGTTTTATCTATTTATGTAAAAGAAGAAAAAAATCGCTTTATTTACAAGCGTTATTTTATATCTACATTTGCATATCGTTGTACAACGCCGGCATATTTCTTTCAGCATTATGGGTATTTGCTATTGACCTTCACTGTTGCTGTCTCTTAAAAAGGAAATAGACAAGAGACTTATGGTACAAATGTCTTGCATATGATATAATTTTCTATTATTGTTCCTTGTAATATAGTCATATTTAGATAAATAATGACACGGCCTTATTTTCAAGCGATAACCTACTGGAAAGGCTGCAGTCTTCTCCTTAAAATCAGATTAAGTTCTAAGTACTTGTTGTATGTACTATGTTTCATTTTTGACATATCGACGCCTAAGAATGATAAGGTCTTAACTGTGATATACAACCTTATATAGTCCATACATATTCGGAATCTGCATTAAAAGGCACATGCCATAGAACTATGTTCAAAGCGATCGAAATGTTTAATGTTGACCAAATTTGAAAAAAAAGAAGAAGTAAAAACCGTTTTAGTGAGTTCGAAAGATGAGGTCCTACCTTCTTTTTCAGACCTTTAAATTTGGCTAATAATTAACTCGGATTTCATAAGAAAATGTCATATCTGCTACTTACGACCATTCAATTATTACCAGAATCAATATATATTCCGTAAAGGAAGGTTGTGTTAGCCTTTAACACTGTATTTTATGTATGCAAACTTACACGTGATAAATTGCCATTAATTGTCAGCATTTGCGGTAGTATGATTGTCCGATGTAAATAACTAAAGTTGACTTAATTACAAATATAAGAGAGCTTTTCCAACTTGAGATATACCCTCTATACATTGTTCAAATATAGAGTACGTTTACATTTACATGTACGTTTACAGTTACGCTGGCCATGTCTAATAAAAACATTTCTTACCAACGCTGTTCTGTAGTGTGGCGGCCGTGCCGTCATAAAAGGTTCCCCTCGTGTTAATGTCAGTGTTATCATGCATTAAATGGGAACTCTGTTGCTATGCTGTCTTAGTACACTGTCTAAGGCTTTTTAAAGTTTCGTATGAGAAGGCTTGAATCAAAACATTGGTACCTCATATTTATATGCTTTGTGATAAGGAACATAATGTGTAAGTGTCAATTTTGTGCGGAAAACTTGAATGGAAGGTGTACGTAAAACAGAGTATTACAATATGTAAAACAGCTGCCGACGGACGTCGCCTTTTTGATTGGGTTAATATACATCATCTCCATGCTCCCCGTGTAATGGTTTAAAAGTGTAAATTGTGATAAGCCATATCCTTTATTAATTCCTTTTTACACTTGAAATGCCTTTAAAGTCACCTTCTGAAATGGACGTTAACAAAACCATTATCAAAATACGCTCTTAGGAAGGGAAGCGTTGGATAATTCTTCAAAAATAGTAAAATTTAAGTTTTGATATTTTTCTGTCGTTGCAATTACAAAACACGAAGATTCATTTACATATTTCGTTTTAATAAATACGAAATTTTGTAAAATATTGTGCACACTTTATAAGATACATTATTTGCAACATAGAAGTCCAGAAAAGAATGAAAGTATTCCTACTTATTTGCCTTATAACAAATTACCAATACCCAAATACTTTATTATGACGTTATTGTCTAGACCGAAGTAAAAGTCTTTGTCACCATTCGAATACAATTAAGAAAGAATCTATGGATTGGAGTGCTTTATCGAAACTGAAGCATTCTCCGTGATATGCCGGGCTGAATAATTTACGAGATAAGCCCGATTAAATTATTACGCATTACAGACGATGTATCTACACATATATTATGTCTAATTTCATATTTTATTTTCTGCTTGAGAGTAAATTACAAACGTCGGGAGGAGCTACTTCAATGTTAGAAACTCCGCCTACGTGTCCGTCCGAGTGCATTAATCATATTAAAGCACTCGAACAGACTATAGAAACATACCATAGGCATATTAGAATGTATCATAAACACAGCAAACACACAACAAACTAATTGAGATTAAATAAAGGATATGACGAGAAACTGTTAAATTAGCATTCTATTAAGGACGATTCTAAATTGACAATGGACACATTTTTATATTAACTTCAGCGACTGTAGTATATAGATAATAACACTAACAAAATATTAGGCTGATAAAAATACTACTTTGAAATTCCTACAAGTTAAATCGATGACACATTCGACTTGTGATTTTTATGAGAGAAGTGTATTTTTAAGTATTTCAAAGACGATTATTTCTATTTTATCATCATGAAACATTCACAATTACCCCCATCAATACCCGTTCAATAGTGCAATGTGGCATTCAATTCTGAGTGTGTCTTATTTAAGAGAAGCATTTCGAAGGTGATTCTATTTAAACATTTATAAGCGTAGAGCTGTATTGTTCTATTGCGGAAAAATATACTTAAAAGTATAAGCGGTACTTGATCAGGTTTAAGAGATGTATTCATTCAATCATAGTTATTTGGAAAAAACATCAACTTGAAAATAACGCTGTGTGTTGTAGTAATTCTAAACGTAATTTTGATTGTCATTTTCAATTGTCAAAATAAACTACATAACACGCCATCCTTACAATTCGCAAGTATCAAATTTCCTGTTCAAGATTAAACTTCAGAGACTTTTATTGCAGTGCTTTTATCCTAAAGTGATCATTCCAATTTTAATTGTGTGAAAGGCTTGCCTATATCATGTTTAAACCGGATTGTGCAAATATCAGAAGCTTAATATAAAATTGAATTTTATTACAGATAGGAAAATACTTTGTCAAATTGTTGGACACATGTATGCCGTCTTTTTTCGGTTTGTGTCGTCTCTCTGCAGCATGTTTATTTCTAGAATAAACACTAAAATCATAGCAATTCAGGTGAAGAGACAAATATATCATAATTTCCTTCCTTTACCTCATAAGAAAGTTGCATAAGAATGATACAGTTCGTTCGCATTATAGAAAATACATACAACATCAAGTGGAAATAAAGTCCAGAGAAAAAGGCAAGCTTGAAAAGAATATCTGTTGGACGGTCATTTTAATGTATTTGAAACAATTAATAAATTACACGATCATATATGCACTTATCAGTGTTGAATATCAGATAATTAAGGCGGTAGGCAGTTCTCAATGAATAAAATGTTCAATTTTGCTTACAACAAAACTGTCTTTCTTTAGTAAATGCCTGTTCAATTTGATGTAAAAGAGGACAATCTGTCATTGATATTAAATGATGTTCCTTTTATAAGTTACTTGGAATCTGGTGGCTGGACAATAAGATACTCTCCCAAAAGTAAACATCAAGGATATAGAGTATCACGTTTAGTCAAATGCATAGTTATCGCCAATACATCAGAATATCAAACTGTTACAAAGAAGGATATATACATAACATAATGACAAATACATTAATGTCTGATAGTAAATTCTCATGTATACGGTCCAAATATTTTCCTTCAATGCGAAAAGGAGCAGTTGCCTTTGATATCAGAAAGTCATGGAGTTCTAAAAAAAAAAACATACTCCATAGCAAGTATAGGTTTCTCTACGATTTGACTGAATTACTTTTTTAAAACTCGGATGTTAATGTCAATCTAGATTTTATCAAGATATTCATTTTGACCAAGTTTCATGAAGATCCAATGAAAAACAAAACCTTAACTGAATACACAAGTGTTTTCTTTGATTTGACCATGTGACTTACTTTTTAACTCCAGATATCCAATACCTGAACTTGACATATATAATATAAAGGCAATCATTTTGACCAAGTGTCATGAAGATCCAGTGAAAAAACGCTGCCTCTTTTGCCTACACGAGAAAGATGTGGACAGACAGACATACGACGGACTACATTTCATCACAACAGCTCAGGAACATGAGCGATAACATGCTTGATTAATTTTATTGCTTTCCAATTTCACTCAAGAACATTTTGTTGTCAATCTATACTTGCAACATAGAAGTCCAGAAAATAATGAAAGTATTCATGATAATGTTTTCCGGTGGTTTATCGAAATATAACGGTCGATTATATCCCGATAAACTCAATGCCCACCCAAAACTAATAGTGACATCAGACACATTGGATTATATGTTGTCAAAATGTATTTTGGTAAGCGTATGTATCTCTGTAAAGCATTAGAATGCCAACGACCCAGCTTTATAATACTGTCATCTAAGTGGCCCTGCAAAGCAGCAAAAGTTGCAGCACCGATCCTAAAAGAATGTGATTTGTAAAGTTTCGGGTCAAAACCTAGAAAATTTATAGCATTCTTAAGTTGGGATGAGAAAAACTTATATGTAACTGGTTTTTTATTGTCAAGATGAAACAAATGACCCGAATTATCACCCCTGCTCTGCAAGTATGTGTGTAGGGTTTGAGCTGGAGAAATAGTGGAGTTCAAATGATGTGTAGGAAAGAAAAGAGTTACAGAGGATTTACTGTGTTTGAATTTGCGCAATGTTAATTCTACACCTTGTAATTTACCATTAATAATAACCAACTGCACATCCTCCTTTTGTAAAACATAAGTATTGCCAAAGTTATTATTCTTCACAGTTATCTCCCCAACAAGTAAATAAATGCTAAACTACCCAATGTTCGAAATAACAAACGACTGGAAGGTAGCAGTATGGTATGATGTAATGAATCTACTATTTTCGTAAGTAATGAGTAGGTAATAGGTTAACGTGTATCAGGCAAGAACACAGACATAGATGTGGCATCTTTCAGAAGCTGTTTGACTAAAACGAATCACTACAATCACTATAACCAATCATTTTGTGAATGTACGCAATGGCTGAAGCATGTGCTGCAACTGTAGCTACACGATATAATGTGACAAACACATATGCTAGATAATTAACTAGTCTGGTAATATGTAGCGGAAACTGAAAAGTTAGCCCCGTGGTTTGGCAATAACCAACATACTGGTTCCAGTAATGTAAATATGTCTGTTTTGTGCTATGGCTTAGTGCATTGCTGACAATAGTATTTGCATCTGCACTTAAATCTTCAATAATTCCGAAGGAATCACTGTTTTGGCTGGGGAGAGGTGAGGATTGTACTTGAATGCTTCTTGAATTTTGAAGCGAGACAAACAATCGGCCACAGTATTTAACTTGCCTGGTAAATGATTGCATCTAAACAATATATTGTTTTTTTAAGTATGTAGAACTAAACGTCTAATTAATTTCATCATTACAGGATCGTTGGACGTTAGACTGTTCAAAACGTGAACACAAGCTAAATTGTCAGAGCAAAAAATTATTTTGTGATTAGACATTTTCCAACCCTATATCTCAAATGCCAGAACAATGGGGAATAGTTCTAGAATGTTAATGTGTAATATTTTTAATTGAGTTGGCCATATCTCTGAAAACCACTGATGACCAAAGACACCAACAAAACCAACAGTGGAGGCTGCATCTGTATACATGTGAAGAGTTTCAGATGGAACCCATTCATCAGACAGAAACATACATCTTACATTGAGATCAGCCATGAAGGTTTGCCACATGCATAGATCTGCTTTAGTACCTTTATTTAAGCGTATCATGACAGACGGATAAATGACACCAAAAGTTCAAGCATATAGTTTACGCAAAAATGTTCTGCCTGAAACTACGCATAAAGTGGCGAAATCTAATAATTCTAATAAAGACTGAAGCTGCTTTAACGTAACCTTTTTACGTTTCATGATATCCACTAACTGTAACCTAATTGTATCCAATTGTTCCTGAGGCAAACGAGTAATCATGTGGATCGAATCAACTTCTATCCCATAAATTGTTAAACATGTAGTAGGATAAGTAGTTTTTGATTGTTTAATGGGAACACCAAGTTCTTTGGATAACTGTAGAAAGGAACTTAAAGAAGTATTACACATGTCTCTGCCAGCAGGTCCAGCAAAGAAAGAAAAATTCATCCAAAATATGGCTCATGCAAGCACAAAATGAATGCTCAATGATCCACTGTAATGCTCTGGAGAACCGTTCAAAAGTTATACATGATATGCTAAGTTCCATTGGTAAACAAGCATCCATATAATATTGATTAACCCCATTTGAAGACTTCCATGTACATCCTAGTAAAAAACGGTCAACAGAGTGAATAGGGACTAACCTAAATGCACTCTCAATGTCTGTTTTCGCCTTTAAACAACCTAGACCACATAGTTTAACATTTTGAATTACATTTTCAAAGACGTTTTAGAACAATTGCAGTTATAAAAAATCTCTTATCGAAAAATCTCACGTGTTTATGCCATCTCGTCCCTCCTCATTGTTAAATAAACATAGAACATTAAAATATTCTAAATACTTTGCTAAAATGACAGGATCCATGAAGAGAGCAGAATATTTTTTGTTATTTCAGACTTATACATATGATATTAACACGTAAATATTAACAGGTCATACAAACAATATGAAACTAATACTTATGACTTTCAGAAGTCGAAAACGCGGATGAACATTATTATCCTTACCAGTTTGAACGGAAGTTCAAAATAACATTTCGTAATAACAAAGCTTCTTCTGTAAACACTGGTACTTGTATCAGAGATGATATGTTTTGTAGAAGTTCTAAAAAAAATTAACATAGACGGTCTCGCATAAAAGTATTTCCTTATGTATTTTCTACGGAGTTCATTACAAAGTGGACATTTACATATAAGGGGGTACTCATTTTCAAGATCTAAAGTGACATATTGCTACAAATTTCATTTGACCTGGCGCGTTAACTGCTAGCAATAATCGTTTATATATGCAGTCTTGAAATTATTTATAAATATTTTTCCCTTTGGATTTTTATATTGATATAAACGTCACATGTAGAAGGTGATGTTTCACTGTTTCAACGGAGTAAAAATGTCAAAATCTTCAACCTGGATTGACATAAACAAGTGTACCAAGCGTAACGAATAACTCTGACGTCGTTTAAATGATGTAACGTGTGTCATGCTTTCTGATGCTTTTTCCAACGGATTTCGAAATTTAATTGAAACAACGTAAAGTACAGCTTTAAACCTAAAATAAACAGGAACAGTTTTGGTATCGATTTCACACTCTATATTTGAAATACAAGATATACAAGACATTTTGGCGGTAACGAGGCGTTCAACACTATTTACGGGTTTACCATCAACAGGAATTCTAAAACCTTCAGTAAAACCTTTTATAAGGAAATCCACTTCTGTTTTATCATAACCTTGCAAATAACTCTTAACTAATAACTAAATGTTACTTCTTATTGGTGTTTGGACTTCTCGAACGAAAGGAATCTTGGCCAGCTATATTTGGAGACCTACTGGGTTTTGTGACATTTGACGTAGAAGTAGAGGAGGGAGCAGATACAGTAGATTGTACCTTAAAGCATTTGAAGACTGGATGTTGTCCCCCGAAATGACTACAAACATGTGGATATTGACAATTTCTTACAGAGCAACCTGCAAGTTTTTGAAACTTAAAGCAATGTTTCATTGCGGTACAGGATTTGACTGAGATGCAGTCAAGGTTGTTGCTTTAAGCCATAATTCGGGATGCATGCGAGGTAAAGGTTGAGTCTGCCTATGAGCTTTAAGAGTTATATCATAAAATTGTGCAGCTCCTAAACCAAACGTACTCTCTAAATCCCCAATTCTATTGCAGTACAATAACATACCGGACAACTCTGACGGCTTTTTCTGACAATAAATGTCGATAAAAGTGAGGAAGGCAGTAAGCCACTTATTCATAGATAAATTTTCGGAGTCAGATTTTGGTTTTACTGAAGCATTCTGTCCTGTTGAAAAATGCACTGTAACTTCTTTTGTAGCAGGAATATAAGTAGGTAAAAGCTGATGCAACTCGATAAATTAATCCGCCCAAATGGCCGACTTGACCTTGTCCGCAACTAGAGCACCTAATGGAATGTCGTAGGATTGCATTGTGCGTTCATTTGGATTCGATCATGCGTGAACATATATTCATGCGGTTGCCACATACCTCTAGGTCTCCAGAAATAAACTGGGAGGCCTGATGTGGCAAGAGCCGCATCAAGTGACCGATTTGCTTTAATCACATTATCATTGTAGCCAATATATGGCTCAATTGCCTTCCATAGAATTTGCAAAACTACAACCTTTCCAACATTTAAGCCATGAATTAAATAAGCAGCATAACTGGCTAAATTTATAGCAAATTGCTCAACCAACGAACAAGGGTCACAAAGGTCATTTGCCCCGATATTAAGTATGACTTAGTCTTTCCCAGCAAGCTATTGTTCATTTGCATGTAATTGATACTGGCGACAGAGGGATAAGCCACCATACCCTATACACTCTGTTGCATGTTGGGCATAAGTAAGACCTAAATTATGTGGAACAACCCCTCTATCAATTAATTGTTGAAAACGTGCAACAAAACTATGTCCAAAAACCACTATTTTGTGTGGACACGCCATTTGCATTTTCAACAGAAAATAAACATGTTGAAAAATGCTTGTACACTGATCAAAATACCATATTACCGTAGTTGCACGACAACTGATTATACAAAGCACAAATATACTCAGGTGATTGGATAAGTAGTCGCTACTAAAGCCAATAAATCAAATTTTATCTTTGCAAAAGTGAACCGCTTTGCTCGATATTTCTAGATTTTCGAGATGATAAAATTTCGTAACTTTGTACCGTTCCTTACCGTAAGGACTGGGTCCTCTATGCGATTGAGTGCATCGGGGCACCCCAAACACATTTAGATCTGCGAAATAAATAACATCAAGACAGTCATTCGAATAAAGTTTTATGAGGATCCAATAAAAAGTTGCAACCTCTATAATATACACGAGGGTTATGATTTGATATGATGTGCTAGAATGGGCGGTGCGGTGGTACATGGAATTTAAGAAGCGCTTTTCAGTGTTTCACACCAATTTAGAGAGTAAGTGGCTAGAAACCAGGAGGTAATCTTTCACATGTATCAGTACTATACATCGTGCACGTAGAAACAAACCAATGGGTATATTCGTAGATGAGCTAGGGTGTGGTACCCAGATATCTGTATCTGTATCTCTACAGGCAGCGCCGTCTATACCTTGAAGAAGGATGATGGACCATAAGCATATCCAACAAAAAAAACATTGTGACCTAGAATTTATCCAACTAATTAACTTCCTTCAAGAAATCTATGTCAAGTTCGAATATTAGTAATATAAGAGTTAAAGGCTGGGCCATTTAATCAAATAAGTAAAAAACCTAGTTTATTTAGGAGGAATTTCATTTTAATTTTAAATTCATGACCCTTTTTAAGAATGATTATCTTGAAGAACTCTAGGCGGAGTTTGAATATGAGTCATTTGCGGTCAAACACTACGTCACATGGTCAAATCATTGAAAAATGTTGTCAATGTATTTAAGTCTGCATTTTTTACTTGAACTTCATGAAATGTGGTCATAATAACTGCCACAATATTTAAGAAATAATCTATGGCTTGGAGTGCTTTATCGAAATTGAAGTATTTCCTGGAGGTGATGTGCCTGGTGGAATAATAAGGGAATCATTCTGCCAGGCACATCACCTCCATGAAATACTTCAATTTCGATAAAGCACTCCAAGCCATAGATTATTTCGATTCTTATAAGCCGAATTTATGAAAACTATCGTAAC
>JAUMHA010239483.1:0-15464 GCA_032359765.1 Saxidomus gigantea | reverse complement strand
TATGGGAGTAGAAACTAACCTGTGGCAAAGCAACATCATCTATCAGCTTCATATCGATGTATCTGGACATTGTTTCATTGAAAGTATGCGACCTAGTGGTGTGGTGGCATTCGTCGATCACAATTAAAGAGAACGCTTTGAGACTTGTGACTTGTCCAAGTTTTAGTGCATTTAGTAGAATCTGGGCTGTGACAACCAATATATCTCTCCTGAAAGTATATCAAATGTGCATGACATCAACAAACTGCTTTTTTATTTTCCTTAGAAACAGTCTTTTTTAAATATATTACAGTAAAATATGTGTTATCCGACAAACCTTTCTGCAAAATCCAGGTGCCGGAAAGACGGGTTTTATTGTATATACATGTTTTGAATTCTAAAAACTGTTATGTTGTGTGCGTCCCTTTAACTCTAGCAGAAACATACACAAACAAATTTGTCTGGAAATCCTTTAATATTTTTTATTAAATCTTGTATTGATCATTACAATAAAAATGTAAAAGAAGTATGAAGCAAATAGAAAAAAAAATTACTTTGATAAATAATTAAATCTTTGATAATGATACGTACTTGTCTTACTATTGACTTGAACTAACCTGACGTTTAATTGTTGTCAACGTATGTTCTCGACAAATAAAACGATCTCATGTTTTTATAAAAGCATAAGTTTCGTCAATGCTTTAACAAATAATATTATCTAATTTACACTGCTTTTAGTTTACCTAACCTGAAGTATAGTTAACTTTTTTTTGCAGTGAGTAAGAATGCACCTTACATTTTAAAGTGTATTTATCGAGTTTAGAGAGAAGAATGTGTAAACTATTTGTGGTTACCTTTCAATAAAGTCTTTCAGTAATTTATTCTTTTCTCGTTGGACCCTGCCTGTAATTACCTTTGTTCTATAATATGGCAAAAGCTTTGCGCACTGTCGCCCTTGCTGAAAAGCTAGAGGTTCAGTATGCACCAAAAATATGACCTTTCCCGTTTCCCCGATTTGAGATTTTCTTTGCAAATGACCCTGAAATTGTTTATGCATGCATATTTTTTAACGTGTATCAAGTGCCTGTAAGTAGATAACTACATGTAATAACAAAACTATCAAAACTTAAAACTTTATTTTCGCTGCTTTACAGTTTCAAGTGACTTGTTCACCTCTTGGCAAGATTTTACTATTTATCAGTTGGATAATGAGAAATGTACAGACCATTATTAATGTTAGGTACATCAGGGTATTGCTTTCTTTTAGAAATAGTTGATATTAGTGTTAGTGTTATCTTAAGGTACGGACTAGGAAGGGTTTATGTTTGAATAGAGAATTAGGTTATTTCTACATGATCAACAGTTGTTAACTTTACATAAATTCCGAACCGAATATGACAGAATGAGATGAAAATGTGACTAAAATTTCATGAAAATCCTTCAAGGAGTTTGGGATATAGTCACATAACTTTGACCCCAATAGTGACCTTAATATTTAACTTTTCATATCCCCGTGACCGTGACCCGAATTGTTAAATACACAACTAGATTTCATATTTCTTATTCTTCCCTGGAAGTTTGATGAAAATCCAGCAAGGGGTTTTGGAGATAAAGAGAGGAATTGGAGATGTAGAGCAGGGCAGAAAAAGTGGACAAACGGACAGAAGCCAAGCGGAAGAACAATATTTCTCAGCCTTGAATCATAATCAGCCAATGCATTTTAAAGCAGCAGCCTGGACAATAAATACCGGTAAATTCGTGACATTCACTTTCAATGTAGCTTCCCAGGTTTAGTGCATGACACGGCAACAATTACATTAAGTTTTCCAACATGTAGGGTTTACACCCTGGACACAAAATACTGGAATATAGCCCTACATTACTAAGCCTTAAATGTCATCTTGCCCTTTAAGGTAACTCCTTTGCTGTGATGCATAAGAAACCCTTGTGTTATTAGCAACAACTGTGTAAAGTTATTTGAAAATCACTCCATGCATATAGTAGTTACAGCCCGGATAAAAAATGCGGGTTGACGGACTGACGGGTAGAACAGCACAAGCCTATTGTCCCAAACGATCTTCGTTCAGTTGGGGACAGAAAAGAAAAAAAGCATGTAAAATTAATGTAATTTCTATAATGTTTAAGTAACGGAATCATACAGATATTACAAAACTCTTGTAAAAAGTTATATACTTGTATAATCTTGCAGGCCACTCTTGTCTTTCCTGTATTGGTTGGTGCTAACACAATAACATTATGTCCTTCAGCACCTTTTGCTGCTAATTCTTTCTGGTATGGCCTTAGCTCTATAGGCTCATTCGTTATGTCTTTGCGTGCATCTTCATCTACAAATTCCCAGACAGTTTGGAATTGTTCCTATTGCATTGACTGGCAAAGATGTATCAAAGTCACACGTACCCGTAATAACCTTATCAATATTTAAAAATTGAGATTCCTTTCTAATATACATTCCACTTTTCTTTTTTATAACGAAAAGTTGGATGGTTCAGATTAAGTGTGACCGAGCAAAAAAAAAAAAATTACCCTTTCGAAAATTTTTTTTAGAGAGAGACGATTATTGGAAGAGATAGTTAAATTAATTATTTTAAAACAATATGTCTGAAAACTTGAATCGCAAGATATTTTACATTAAATTTATACGGATGCAATTTAAACTTGCTATAAAGAAGTGACTATCATTAAATTCAATTTCATTATCTAATTATGATTGAAATCATACAATACACAATGATTATACTCTTGAAATTCATCGCGAAAACGAACAACCCCAGAAAGGCTTGAAATTAACAATATCTTAAAAAGCCCAATACCTGTTAGAATAACAGGAATCTTGTCTTCTTTATTGTCGCTGTCACTTTGCTCTAAAAATTTAACACGTATTATATCATTCATGACTGAATAATTATGTTACATTTTCTGCAACATGATGTTCATACATACATTTTAACCTTGTGATACATGTACTTAAAATGGTATGAAAATCATTAGATTTCCATTACTTGTATACACGTTAGATAAACAAGTCGGTTATTACTTCTGAGAATCCGGAAGATCAGACAATCTATATAAAACAGTGTATGCCAAATATCATTGAATAATGACCAAGATTGAAGCTTAAAATACTAAAGAAGCTTGAAAGCGGACTCGAGAGTGACTCGATAAGCTATAAGATTTCTTCACAATCGAGCTAAAATAAATTTGTACAAACTAAACTAAAAATGCTTAAAAACATGTAAGAAATAAGTTATGCTGAGTCACTTCCCTGATTGATAGGTATAAATGAATAATAAAAAACTAACAGAAATATTTGAATTTGAGTACAAAAATGTACAAAAAAATATTTTTTTTACAGATTTTCCTGCCGGTATTTCCAATGGGAATAGAAATGCTTTACAAGTCCATATATTTTCGTTCTTACTTTGGCAATGTTCATTACTTTGGAAGTATACGGTTATTCAGCGAGAAATGTCTTATCTTAAATTATGATTGCACGTTCGAACGGTAATATCAATATAAAGAAGAAAAATGTGCTCACCGTCAGTTTCCATTCGATTGTTTGTTTGTTCAGGTTCACTGCTCGCATCATCTTTCCTTGTAGCCTGAAAGTTACAAAGATATTATTGCAAATTTAAGACACTAAAACAACAGATCTGTAACAAAAAGTGTAACACAGATAAAAAAGAAGATGGTACAAACAAAGCAGTGCATTTTAATCAACAGTTAACAAAGCAAAACCGCTTCTAAAATAATTGTATGAAAGATAAAAGACAAATAGGACAAATAAATAAAAACTAAACTAATACGAAGTTTTTTGTCATTTATCAACTAGACATGTCTTCACTCACAAGAAATACGTGGAACCCTTTTCATATTGGATATAATCCACATGCAACATGTCAATTAGTTTAAACATATTCATTCGCCAATTTTTAACAAACCGTATGTAATTACAATTTATTGAGCAATACAAAAAGCAAGCGTCTGAAAATACCGTAAGTGTCAACACTTTTTCCTCTGTGCTTTTCATTCTTTTTTCCAAGTCTGCCACAATATACTTTTCAAGCTTCTTAAGTATTTCAGTTTCTGCGTCTTTGATTGTTTGAAGTGCATTTGATTCCGCAGTCTCGATGTTGGCCAAAGCCGCTCTCTCTTCATTAAGACGCTTTAATGCATCCTTAAGAATTGCGTTTTTCTCTTGTGTGCCAATATAAATTTGATTGTTCTTCAGCTATTTAATCACATTAGCATAATCATTATTAGTTATAAACTTACTACCACTTAAAACAAAGAGTCTTGAACATGTTTTAGCATAAGCTAAAGACAAAAGGTTTCTGATAACTTTCCTAAAAACTGTGATATTTTACTGAATGTATTTTTTTAGGAGTTTAACGTCTGTTCTAACCGTACTTTTAATCATTTTAACAGGTGGGCTTTCACTAAATTAGCTACTTCTATATGTAAAGAAAATAATTAATTAAATGTTAGTGCAATATTGAAATTAAAACCCTACATGTTTCTGTGAGCAAAATATTTTGTATTTTTAACATCGGGTCTGCTTGAGCTTCTCTTTTCTACATAAACTGTCGTTGCTACGAACAATACCTTTTCCAGATTGTTAACCGCTGAATTCGCATCTAGGTCTTTGTTCAGTTTGTGAGGGTCTCGCAAGATTGAAATAAACAGGTCAATGTAATTACTAAGTTCTTTCTCTGACAGTTCCATTTGAGCTTTATGAATCATTTCGTTCCTGCTCTCCCTCGCCTGTAAATCATTACTGATATATACAAAACACTTAATTTGTGTTAAATGAAGAAATTCATTCAAACGTTTTTGATAAAATGGTAGATGACTTAAGTAGTACGATATCCAATACATTGTATGACAACACACAAAGAATTGGTCAGTTGTCATGGTATCTCAGTATCATATTTCATGATTAATCTCAAACTAAATAATTTTATTTATACTACAGCAGACGATTCGCTTATACATGTATTTTAATCAACAATAGAAAAACGTATGCCATAAATCTATGGAAAGAAATAGTTTTTATAACTTGTGTATAACGAAACCTTTAAACAAGTTAAATTCATGAATAGATCGTTCATTACCTGTGAAATGATATCGTTTGGTGGATCAATATTACAGTTAAGACTGTGTTGAAAGAAGTTTGCATTGATGATAATGTTCAGTAGTCCAGCTGCATCTGTCGTCTTGGCTGACTTACTTGGACATTTCGTATAAGGGTAAAAACATTTTGCAATACTCCAGGGGTTGCTTGTCCAGTCACTTATGTGTGAATTTTTCCAGGATGGATCATTATAGCGATGATCTAAGACAATAAAATCGTACAATTTACTACATATGCCATGCGGACATTTTCTTCGATTTTGCTTCGAGTGCATATAACAGTGACATTTTCTAACGTTCTGTCTGTTGCAACTTAAAGAGCCACCTGTATGGTCGGGTAAAATATTGTCAATTGTACAATTACAAGTCACATTTGTCTGTGGTCTCAGTCTTGGGGATTGCATGTAATTGTTGTGCCTTATTGCAACTTCTCGGTCCACGAAAGGCACAAGGCCTTGCTGTAGATATTTAAGAGCCATCGCCCCTCTGACCCAGTTCTTGAACTCCGTCTTGTCCAAATCATCTTCTTCCTCATCATGGTCATCATTTTTATTTTCGCTCGTATCTTTGTTTGCTTCTTCGTCAGAATTATCAACATTACCATTACCATCTACTCCGCTCATTTCTTAACAAACCTTTTGTAAAGAATCTATGAAAGAGACAAAAAGTACCAATTTTATTTTGTCTATTTATTTCACTGGGTCATGTAATACGAGGTGTACTCCAATATTATCAAATACTTAAAGACTTTTTTAACAGGTAGATCTAATTTTTAAAACCAAAATCACATGGACTATCTATATATGAAATGCTTATCTTTAAGAGTAAAAGATATATCCTTAATTGTTATATGTTATTCCTTAATTCGGATAATCTAACCATAATCAATAAAATTGTACTAGGTGTTTATTTTATCGAAGTTTACATTCACTCCCTGGGATCTGTGTCACCCATAAAAGTTTCAGTACGGAAGTATAAATTTAAGTGATCGATGTAAGAAAGAAGCCCGGGCTATTGATCGTTAAATGACATGGGCTTGGTAATCCTTCGGACATAGGGAGTCGCAATATAGTAGAGAGGCACGTCTTGCGGTATACCTCTGAGATATACCAAACATAACTTCTAACGCAACACCCCTGCCTGTTTCCTTCTTTATCTAATTATCAACCCTTCCAATATCAAATATTTAAGCTTTAGGCCTTATGGTTTCAGAGAAGAAGATTTTAAACCTCGACCTAGATTTAATAAAGGCAATCACTCTGACCAAGTCTCATGACGATCCAAGAAAAAAGAAGAATGCAACATCTATTGCATACAAAAGGTGAACTGTGGACAGACGACAGGTAACAGACAGACGACGGACACCAGGCGATCACAATAGCTCACCTTGCTCACTTCGTGCTCAGGTGAGCTAAAAATAGAAGAAAAATATCGTCTTATCCACTCCAATACGGAGACTGACTAAAATGCCGGGGAAAACATAAGCTGATATTATATTTTATGTAAGGGATAAGTCGTTCTCGCAAAAAATGATTTAAATTAGGGTGCATTTTCTCTCTCTAAATTGAAATATACTTTACAAAATTGTTGATATTGGTGTTATAAAAGCAACACATTTTTAGGTAAGAGTTCAACTTCAAAGATATCTTTTAGAAAAAGACAAAAAAAATCACTCCTTCCGTATCAAATCAGCTATGAGCATTTCGATATAGACGCGACACTACAGCGCAGCATATATTTGTGGAAAGTCGTCACTGTCTCTTAGATTTAATTTAACTTTACCTCAACTTAATAGACATTCATTGTATACCTTATTTCTGTCTTTCGTGTTGGTCATATCATGTACTATGGTCGCTAATTTCTGGCATTTTCATACTGGCAGCCCCACTAAGGTGACAAATTTTCCAGTTTTCGTTTTGTCGTCCTTCTGTCCTCAAATTAATGTGCCCGGGCGAAGGACGAAACATAAGTGCATCGCAATATCGTGATTTACAAGTTTTAACATAAATAATGTTATTTAAAACATCATCTCGAGATTTAGATAAAAATCTTTTTAACCAAACAAAATATTGTTTTTGCATATATGCATATAGACACATAAGTTAAAATATTGATTGAGGTACATTTGATATCTATTTTTTGCCACATCCGTTCTGCGCTCTGATACTCCCACCAAGACGACAAAAAGTTCAATCATATGTACCTCTTTAAAACTTTAAGGCTATTTTAAGTTTCTACATGCCTTGATCTATTACAAGCCAATTTACTATTTGATCAAAAAGGATATTTTTCTGATTTCATAGAGATATCTCATAAAATAAGGGAGATATCTAAAAAATTAAGAGATATCTGTGTAAATTAGGAGACATCTTTCTTTTTATTGAGATATATGTCATGTTTTGAAAGATATCTCCCAATACTATAGAGATTTCTCTAAATGTAATCGAGATACATCTCTACAGTACACAGATATCTCTCCGCCATCAAAAGCTATCTTTTACAATTAAAATATATCTGTTTAAAATAGAAAAATATCTCTAAAATTTGAAAGATATCTCTCAAAAAATGGAAAGAAAACTCTGAAATAATGTTAGACAGATATCTCTGTAAGAGATATTGTTTAAAGTTGAGGAGAAACTTTTCTGTGATACAAAGATATCACACAGAGTGAAAGGTAATGTAAAGCAAGCCAATTAACTATTTATTCAAAAAGGATATCTCTCTGTTTTCATAGAGATATCTATAAAAGTAAAGGAGATATCTCTAGAATTAAGTATCTTAAATATCTCTCTTGGAATTTGAGAGATGTCTCTTTTTTCTAATTTAAAAAAAGAGATATCTCTGATTTCATAAAAATATCTTTTTAAACAGTGGAGATATTTCTTAAATTCAGATGTGATTTTAATCTTTAACCTTTCTTTTAATACGGGTATCTCTTATGCTTTGAAAGAAATTTTCTAAAACCAAATTTATGTCTCTCAGTTTAATAGAGATATCTGTCTTAACTTGCAGATATATCTCTCTTTCTTCAAAATATATACCGAAAAAGAGATATCTGTTTAAGATAGAGAGATAGCTTTGAAACCTAGAAAGATATCACTGTAACCGTGAGGGGTATCTCTAAAAAAAGAAAGATATCTCTGAAATGATCGAAAACAGATATATCTGTAAGTAAAAGAGAATTCTATAAAAGTAAATAGTTATATTTCTGTGATACAAAGATATTATATCTCTCAACGTGAAAGAGATAGCTCTCTTAAAACGAAGGTTATCTCTTTGAAATTAGAGAGATGTATATTTTTTTAATAAAGAAAACAAAATGGCTTGCGATATCTATCACTGTTTGGCATAAAGGAACATGGTGTTTTAATTTAAAGATGATGTTTGCAGTATCCATTTTGCAATTTTAAATTCACGAATATCTTTTGAAGCATGAAGAAACAACCAGAATGGCTCACCTCTCTCCATCCCCAAACCCGTCTTGTTTAGTTTATGTTTGGAATTGCTTACTTTAGAACAATTTTCATAACCCTAGCACTGTCCGAACTAAAGGTATGGTCCGGAAATCGGTTTTCGATTTTTAGCTTCAGTGTCCTTGACCTTGGCCCCGGAACCCAAAATGCAATTCAAGGAAAGGTCTTGATGCAAGGTATCTGTATAGAAAGTGTCAAGTCAATTGGTCAATCCAATCTTAAGTTGTCATACGGAAACGAAAGGTTTGACGTCCGCCCGACGTCAAATCGTCATTCCAATAACCAGAAGATTTCATGGAAACAAAATCTGGTTATTAAAAGATAAGCACTAGCTACATGTACTTACATATGTACCTAGCTGTCGACTCAGATGAGGATCATTAGCCCCTTGTGAAACGCTTTACTAGTCCAGTTAACGGATCGGTTCATTCACGGATGGTGTCCAAAAAGCAATTTATGTGTTGGAAAACATGCTTACTAAACGCACCAAAACAAATTCTATTGGTATAAAGATCTTGTTGATCTTAAATGCTGTTGGTGCTATTTTGTGCTCGCCTTTTTACCTGATTTTTGTCACTGAGTGGCAAGCATAAACACATTACATATATATCGAAAAGCTGTACACCTGTATGCTGGTATAAGCATTTCTGTTCTCTAAACACTTTAAATGGTCTTTATCAGCTCTGAGTGATTAAACAATCTTTAGAGCTGATTTAACTTGCCTAGTTTCATTCACTCCTTTTAAAAAATGATGTGTAAAAAAGCTGACCTAGTGACCCGACACATGAACCATGCACAACTACGCATAGTACTTATCTCTTTTGTGAAGTATATTTTAATTCTGACCAGGGGGTTTGGAGATTTAGCGTCCAGAAGATTTTACTATTTCGAGCCCCTGTGTCCTTGACTTTTGCCGAATGACCGAAACATGTTTATTTGCTATTTACATTTGTTTGTATGTCCCTACAAAATGCTTGCTGCTCACTGCAGACTAGTGCAAACTCACCTACTTTTATTCTCACGCACCGGTTTCAAACAGAGCCACCCAAACCCACATATTGCTTGTACAGATTTTATTTCAACACTCAAAATGCGAAAGATAGCAATGTTTATTACTGCCTACATAAACTGGACCCTTAAATTTCCAAAAGTAACCTTTCTACAGAAATTTGACCAATTCGAAACTAGGTCGCAAAATTGGTAACTGTCTCCTTTACACTACTATATAGCACACTGAGCTACCGGAGATCATATTTTAATCGATGAATAGAACAATGTATATGTTAACCAGGACTTAGTTATTTTTATTATTATTGTAGAAAGTAATATTGAAACAGGTAAGATACAGTTGTATAGGAATATCATATAAATTTTATTTGATTTTAAATGTACTCGGTTTGCTATATACATATGTGTAATCTTAAATACACATATAATATATGAGGCATATGGTTCAACAATAAATTTATTATTCCTAAAAGGCAGATCGAAGTTTGCATTTTACACCGGAAATGTGCACAAAATATAATAGAGGCCGTTTTGTGTTTCTGTCTCGTTAGGTTTAACAGTAACTGTTTACATTTTCTATATCCGCCATTATGATATTTGATACTCTAAACTTTACACTTTTGAGATAACTCCACAATTGTGTATTGATAGAGTCTAACAACTTGCATAACTTACCCCATGTACATATCTTTATAAACTGGTTCAATATTGCTAGGGTTTATTTATCTCGTATCATCTTGAACAGGTAGAGTTGGTTTTATGAAGCCTTTAAAATAGTTAACAAAATATCTTTTAATGCTTCAATTTTAGTTTTTTGTGTATTTCAAAGAAGCTAGACTCCATTTATGAAAATATAGGGTAAATACCTCAATTAAATGAACATCAAAATGATCTCGAGAGTAATACAAATTTCATATGAAGAACATTTTAAGTGTGGGTTTCCCAAGGAAGAGCATCAAGGCAATAACCCATGTAAGTCTTCGGATTTTAAACGTTAAATTAAAATTCTGATATATTATTTGTACCACTTTTGTTAGATTCTTGTTCCTAGATTGATGATCACTTTTTGTAGAGTTAATAGAACCTCAACACTCACCGGTCAAGATAAGATAAGATTTCAGATAAGATTTATTTTGGTATGGAGTACATACATGGCTAAAACAAACATGAATGCAATAAAACAATATCACAACATGAACATATTAACCATGGCATGCACACCGACACCAGGGATAACACAAAAAAAGAGTAAACTCTTATTTCCATTGTGGTCCCTTTGTGTTGGTGGCATGACAGAGATAGGCAATGAATCAATGTACAGTAATCAGTATCACAGAATATCACATAATTTAAATATCACAAATTTCTTTAACATTTATATTTATCACATATTTCACTTGAATCTTATCACAAAAATTATAATTTAATTTAATGTAATTATCGCATTTCATTTCTGTGAGACATTGATTATATCACATGAAAATATCACAGTGTTGACGAAATGCCTTATTTATCTTATTTATGTAAAAAGCTGTGTAAATGCATTTAAAAAAAACGAAAGTGGAAGATCTAAGACACATTGAACTATATGAACCATACCAAAATTATACACGTTTTACATAAAAGTGCAACCTATAAAGCAAAAGGATTTGGACCCAATACTCTTTACCTTAGGAATAGCAAAGGTCGGCTTCTTATAACACTGTACTGTGGTTTTACAACAAGACAACCTTAGGAAAGATTATATACACCGGGCATGTAAAAGAACCAGGTAGTGTCATTGGAATCCACCGAAATTCTAAAGTAACTTACTTCTTCTGGAGGCGCTATCGGTACTAAGGTACCAACAATAAAATGATATTACAGTACATGTAATGAATAGAAGAATGGACAAAGTAACATTAACACTATTATCATACCACTTTCTGCGAAAACATGTCTGTCCATACTTCGAAACATATATATGATTATATATCATTAGAACTATATGATTTCATAAAACTAGGGTTTACAATTCCTGTCAGTTTATACGTTATATTGTGTTGCCTTGTTTTGTTAAATGTATGGCATGTACCTAATCTTTTGTTATTTTTTCATGAATTTCTTTTTTCATTTTAAGTAAGAAATACGCTTGAACAAACATGGCAACTGCTGACGAGGAGTATTATCTTAGATCGTCATTACTTCTACTCAAAGCGGGCACATACATCGCAAAAAAGACACTTATTCGTGAAGAACAGAAAGAGAAACAGAAATCTGGACGCGATCTTGATGATCTGCTGAACGAAAATAAGACAAAACTTGAACACGAGTTCAGAAATCATAAGCAAAGAGAGAAATTGTATCCATCAGGCAGGAAAACAAATGTTGAAGATTGGGATATTTTTTTATTGACAGGTGTATTACAGACTGTATTTCGGTCGTCGTTATCTAAAACGGAAATGCAAGCTGTCCGATCAATAAAACATCTAAGGAATGATGTATATGCTCACCGAACTACAGCAGGCCTTTCTTTAGATAACTATACAGATATATGCGATGGCCTTAAAGCCACGTTCCGTACTTTAGCATTCGGATTTGGCCCTGAAGTTAAAAACGAATGTAGTTGTTTGGAGGCAAGCTGCCTGCTTGGACCTTTGGACATAAAATCACACATTGAACATCTGAAGCGTGTTTCTGATACGGACGACATGTTTCGTGACGTACTGGAGAAAATTGATGCAACAGGAAAGCAAATAACACACGATGTCAAGGATGCATTAAAGCTAGAACATATGTGTTTGAAAAAAGATATCACTTCAGATATATCGAACAGCAAAACAGAAATTTGCAAAGTTATCAAAGAAACACAGTTACAAAAATCAGGTGTTTTATATGATTATACATATGATATAATTACAATACACATGTAAATGATAGTAAGGTCAAACAAAAAATGTGTGTCTTTCTGTTCTCCTTGCCAAATACAACCAGTCTTGTCTATTTATATAGACTTTTATATTGTTGTAAATGTATTTTAATCATTCATACTATCTTCATTATCGGCAATACTTCAAATATAACCTTCACTTCTGTGTCCATGCTACATTGTAATCTGAGAGCAAGTAGTAGTATCTGTTATGTGTCAACTACAATATGAAAACCGGTATTCTTCTTCAAATAATTTATGTACTTTTACTGTAAACGTTCGCATGTTTTATACGCTCCATTTTGCATGTATCCATGCAAACTGAATATATGTAGTCCAGTAATCTTTTTATAATTTCAGAATTATCCACACTAGTGAAAGAGGCTTTACATCAGGCGTTACAAGAAAAACGACATACAAGAAAAGTAAAAGGTATATGCTGTAAGACAAAATGTTTAATACAAAATCGGCAATACATGTACTTCTTTGATTAAGTTGGTGATTATTCCATATTCTTTTATCACAAAACATTCATAAAATAAAACGTGTATAAAGCATTTGAACTATTGTCAGTAGAAAATCAACTTTACATTAACTATGATTTTGCGTATTTAACATATAGTTGTTGAATCGGAAGTGGAACTAAGTGGTAAGGAGGAAGATCAACCAAATATTGACCTTGCAGAACAAATAATAACAACAGTAACCAATGAAGCAATAAGAAGAAAAGAGACTTCTGAAGAATTTGTTGATATAAGAGAAGCTATACGGGAATTTTTAGATGGAATCACAAGCAAGACTGAAGCAAAAGCACTTGAAGCTGGAATGGGTAGTGTAATCATCAGATTTGACTGTTGCACGTACGAACAGTTGTTTAGATTTCTAGATTATTTGGAAAGCGACGAGATGAAACAACGTTTGAATAAATTAGCACTCGTATTGAGTCGACATCTCAGTATGAAACACCTGCTTCTGTCTGCGAGCCTTTCCTTAAAGACATTACAAAATGTTATGGATGAATTAGGTAGGTGTCGTTGACTCAACTTATGTTAAATGCTAGTAATTCGCTTTTGGCGAAGGCCCACTGTTCAAATCTCACAATGAACAATTTGAATTTAGTGCATGTTATTAAATTGCAATAAATTAAATAGGAAAGAGAAAAGTGCGAGAAATTAAATAGGAAACGAATTCACCAGTTTTCTCATTTAACAGGTTCTACAATTATGTTTTGAGTGTATTTATGCTTTGTAAAGATTTGATAATAATAAACTTCATAATTATGAGATGAATGTCAAAGATAATGTTGTAAACACGTTTTCAGACAAATTTAAAACTTTGTCAGCAATTCCAACTCTAATACAACATCCGCTGTTTCTAATACTACAACAGCAACAAGTACTACCACTACCATTTCTACAATGCTTGTGAGATTCCATGACATAGCGTATAAATTCTGTAGAATCGCATCGTGAAAATAATGAGTATTCAATCTAAATACCAATCAAAATTGTTACCATGTAGAAGAAATGAGCGCTGTGTTTGACCCTTTCAAGAACGATGTTTTATCAAATAGTTTAGATAAGTTGTACTTCAAGTCATGCACGAAAAAGGTCCTTATTCATTTAAGTTGTTCTGGTAAAGCTGTAATATGGATTAAAAGTACCTACAGTAAAGTGATATTTGAGAAATCGTATACTACTCTCTAAAATTTATGTGTTTTAAGCCTCGCGTTACCTAATTTTATGGGCTATGCATTAAACATTATTTTTATTATGGCTATGTTTAAATTTATAAAGAGTACTTAAGAAATATCATTATATTTGTACATGTAGGAATAAGAACAAAACCTATTTGACACTGTTTGTTGTTACATAAATAGGTACGGCTACAGAAGATACACACATGCAGACAGACATATACGCGGAGGAAATGAATCTAGAAATGCCACATGGTACACCCAAGGCAGGTTGGTAAAATCTCATTTTATGATAAATTGCTCATGTTTGAAAGACAAAGGCAATCTGTAATCATATACATCACGATCATTTTGGGGAGGCTCAAATTTGAAGACTAAATGTGTTGTTGCAAATTGTACAGTTTTTAATGATTACATTATTACCACCAAAACTATGTTAAATTGTTATAATGGTAACTGAATATCGACTTATTATTCTTTCTCGTATACCGTCGTTCAGTTAGTCTTTATGTACAAAAAGACGGGGGATAGGGGTATAATAGTCCATATATCTTTTTAATTAGACGGTAAATTTCTTTTAAAATTTAAAAATGAATCATTGAAGTTATCATTACAGTTATTGAAAAAAACAACAGTTCTCGGGTATTTGAAATATTGACCGTTATTTGCTGTATACCTGACGTTTATGTAACAGGAATTTATTAATATTTAATAATTGATGAAGCTACTTCATTAATTACCTATCAATTCAGGGATCAAGTGATGATCTTCTAAGCCATTAACTTCTCTCAGGAACTTGAAACTTTGCCACAATATTGCTATGACTTTAATCTGGCAGTGCCCAACACTTTTGGAATTTTCATCTGAACGGGTCATAATGTTTTGTATGACATTTAAGAAATTTACATATGATAAACCGTCTTCTGTGCAATATTACCTTCCATCCGTTCAATAAAACCAATAGTTTTGCTAAATTGCTGTATGCTTTTCGATGCTATTTGCTCTGGTTGCTAATGAGTCGGAGCCCAGTTCAATTCCTTAAGCTATACATGGGTAGTTGAAGCTTTTTTTTCTTTCCAAAACGGTTTTATAGGTATCAACCACAGCGATCATTTCTTCAACATGGTAAATATTTTGATTGATATTTGGATTGAATACTCATTAGTTTCTTGTTGTTACATAAATAGGTACGGCTACAGAAGATACACACATGCAGACAGACATATACGCGGAGGAAATGAATCTAGAA